>VWPW01016583.1:408931-509625 GCA_013389825.1 Crypturellus undulatus
AAGATGATAACAAGTACAAGAGTAGGGAGGGGGGTAGGTGGGGTGGGATAGTAGGTGGGGGAAGGGAAGGGAAGGGAAGGGAAGGGAATTAAAAAAAAAGAGGAAGATTCCTTAGTGATTCATTTGAATTTTCATATATAGCATATCCACAGACTTCGGATATTATATATAAACTGCGTAAGTGCAGTATATATGTTTTCTTACCAAGTTCTAAATAGTACAAGCTATGCACGTTTGTATATACACTCTCTATATAAAGACAGGTATTTTCTAAATTTAGAGCAATTAATTCCTGACTCCTGAGAGATCCAAATGTTTGTAGCTTTATACTTCAAGTAGTCAATTATGCTAATATGAACAGCACTTTGTGCAGTTGCTTACAACTTCACAAGAACCATGAGTGTTTTGAATTAATTACTTGCATATTTTAGAACGCTGATCACTGTGAGTTAGAGTTTTGCAAGGCGCTATGTGCTATAAAGCTGCCGCCACGCTGAGATGCAGTAACATCCCCGCGCGATCTTCTGGCCATCAGACACACAATACAGAGAAAGGAGGCCCAGCCAGAAGCGAGGGCGGGCGCAAGGAGAGCTGCCTGTTCTGTGAAGCACAGCTTGTCTCCACACTGTCCAGTGCTCGGACCCTCTGAGTGCTGTGGCCACATCCTGCCTGCGTACACTAATTCTTTGGCAATTTATTACCTGCTTTCAAATTCAGTGACCCTGTTGCCACAGCCTGGGTACTGCTTCTCTCTGAGGAAGTCCCCAGATGCCAGCTGCGAGAGCATGGGAACGTGTCAGAGGAAGGAGCTTTGAGTGCAGGCTCTGCTTTCCCTAAGCATCCACATCTGTCAGAGGGAAAATGCTGGCTCTCTGGCTGTACTAAGTGGTTGCTATGTTCTTACCTGACTAACATTGCCTTTCCCTTGCTGAGCTAACTTGGTTTCTCACAATTGCTGTTATGAATAGATTAAATAGCTTTTCCTCCCTCTGGGCAGATATCTCTAGCAGCCTTAGTTCCCCAGGCTTTCACTGGTAATGCACAGTGTATAAATCTAGCCTTTTATAGAGGATTGCCAAAAATAATCAGCTGTAGAAGCCTTCCTTGTCAGCTGTAAAAGTCAGTGCTTTAGAGCTCCAACTTTATTCCAAGGCTCGCAACATAAACAGTGAGTGGCATCTTAATCACCACTGGCGTGTTACTTGATGTCGGTGTAAACTCAGTGGGAGATGGTGTCACTGCAAATGTTGTCATAACAGAATTTAACAACAAGCAGCTGGTGCCAAAGAGTTAGGGCAGGCTTAGCAATTCTGTGCATTTTCCTGGCTACCCGCGAAGGAAAAACCTGCTTAATGGCCTCCGAGAGCTCAGGTATAACCTGAATTTAAACTCATACATGTGTATTCTGTTGCTTAAGGAAAAAAAAATACACAATTAATCAAATATGATAAAATATTAACAAACAGAAAGGCTTAAAAAAAGCAGGAATAATCATTTTGTTGTGGGTTTAATGGTTTACTCTAACACTGATACTGATGATTGCAGTGGAAATCAATATCTCACTATTAGTCTTTGTACTGAGGCACTGGCACAGGATGTATGAAGTTAATTTGTTTTTCTTCGTCTCTCTTAGATGATACTCTGATGTGAATGCTTAAAACCTATACAGTCACAAGAAAGGAAAAAAAAAAAAGAAAAGGAAAAAAAGCCATTCTAGATATTATCAGAAAATAAACTTTAACTGTTCATCTCATTTATTATGGATTTATAGCAATTTCAGAATAATTTGTTTGTCAGTTTTCAATGCTCAGTTTTACCCTGGACTTCTTAAAATTTCCCTGCCTTATCTGTTTTGGCCCGCATAGGCCCAAGGGTCTTTTCAGTATCCACTGTATCAAAAGCAGAGGAGGGAGTTGAGGGAGGAATTACATGAATGGCCTGATTGAACAACAGCGAGAACTCTTTAAAAGAGTGCAGATCCATTTCTAAAAAGAAATTGTCTTTCATTTAAAAAAGAGTGTCAGGGCTTAGAGAGTAAGATATAAATTTTAATGAAAAGACCCGCCCTCCTCTGAGAAACTTCTGTGGCGACAAATCATGAAACTCTAGATATCCTTGGCTGCCACAGACTTCATACATTTCTTCAAACCGAAAGGTTACTGTGTATACAAAAAAGTGGTTGTAAAGATTGCTACATTTTGAATTGTCTTCAGCAGCTTTCTCTCCTTTTTCAGTATATAAATCTTAAAGAAATTGTTCTGTTCTGTTCTGATCCTCCCTTTTATTTTAGTCCCTTATTAATAATCTCCTTTTTAATGTCTAATCACAGTATTCCTCTTCTTTTGATTCAAATAAATCCTTTCTCCTTCAAATCTTCCTTTAAAACACTCTTTCACTGACAGCTTTGATTTTCTGCTGCTACATTATCTGTTGTCTTAATTAGTTATTCATTTAATATCCTAATTAGACTGTAAGTTCCTTGTGTCAGGCACCTTGTTGAGCTATTTGTATTTAAATCTCCACATGCCCCTGTAGTATGTAAATAACACATAATGATAATAGGAGTAATTAAAGATAATAAAATAGACAAAAATTGAAATGCTTCTCTTCTGAGCTTGCACTTAACACAGAAATATTTTTAATTTACTATTGATGCTGCTTTCATAGCTGTGTTACAACATTCTGAAAGGAACTTGATGAGTTTTTAATTTTTCATGCCAATGAGTTACATAGATGACATTTTTTTTCCTAATTAAATCTGTTTCAATACCTGTGTTAAGATTAATAAAAATATCTTAAAGCTTTCACTGAAATCTTCATGGGCAAGGAAGAGTACAAAAAGGTCTGCTAAACCCTTTGGTCACAGATTAAGCAATGTTCCAGGCTCAGCGGCAAATCCATGTGCTTTGAATGCATATGAGAAAAGAATGTGGTTCACTATGCTAGGAGCAAGGATGATGATTTGCACGTCTAATATTCAACTCCACTAATAACTGATAATCTCTTCATCAGCTGAAGGAGATTGTGGAGGGACACTACGTGGGACAAGTGGAACTATTTCAAGTCCTCATTTCCCTTCAGAGTATGAAAATAATGCTGATTGCACCTGGACCATATTGGCTGAACCAGGAGATACCATTGCTTTGGTGTTTACTGACTTCCAGTTAGAGGAAGGATATGACTTCTTAGAGATCAGTGGAACAGAAGCACCATCAATATGGTAAGTCAGAGGTCTTGCAAAGATCTCAGTTTCTGTTTTCCTTGTTTGCTGATGAGTCTTTTGGCAAAGTATTTAATGACAGCTATCTCTAAATGTTAGCTTGAATGTTTTACTATACATTTTCCTTTAGTCCCTTTCACTTTCCAGAGCTGAAAGCAATGTGGCAGTCTGCTTTCTTCCCACTTCCTATCCCTCCTCTTATTTTTTCATCATCTTCAAATGTTATGTGATTGGAGTATCTTAACAGTGAGCATTTGCTGATGTTATTTTCAGAACTGTTTGAACTTGGTACGAGAGTGTTTCCAGATGTAGGTTAAACAACTTCTCTATTATACTCCAATAATGAATGCAGAAAGCAAAATTCAGCCCCCAGAAAATCAGGAATAGAGGCAGAACAAACACATGCCATTTTATGCTAAACGGGCGGTAATTCAATCCTACTTCATGTACTAATGTACTAATGTACATGTAATAATGTACTAATTATTATCTTATGCTGGCTGATGTTAACACTGTTTGCTAAACAATATTAAGACTTGTTAATTATAATGTTAAATCTACAAAATTTAGCTAGGCAATGCATAATAGTAATGATCATACAGTTTTAGGTAGCATCTGATCTATGTAAACTACCTATGATAAAAAGGTGCAGAAAGCATGCTTGGTAAAAAAAAGTAAACCTCTGTCTTGAAGGAACTCCTACACCTACTTCACAGGATTGCTCTTTCATACTTCCAAATTGCCCTAAATTCTTTAACAATAGGTATTGAAGCAGCTCAGAATTAAATTGAGTGCTTGTGTCTATCAGTACTATATCAACCCTCTCACTCATGCAGAGACATGTACAACAATCATGAATTCCAATTTTTTCCCAAGGACCACAATTTTCAATCTGGAAAGTGAAGAACTAATGGAATCTTGCGCAGAATACAAAAAATTGCCTATTCAATTTTGAATGCAAGTCTCAAGGGATATCTAACAACATATGTGCAACTTTGCTGTTAGAAATTCAGCTATGACTGAACTTGAGCATGCAAATACAGGAGGAATTTTACATTACAGCTAATCAGCCATACATATCAATTCTCTAGTTGGCTTATCATAATGGATGATGAAGAAAATATGAGCAGATAGTAATATAAACGTATTTATACATTCATACAGTAATATAAATGTAATTAATCCCATATTGCATTGGCCAGTGATATTGTATGAAAACTGAGATATGGTAAAAATCTTATTTCTCAACCTGAACATTTTTTCTTTTCCCCTTATATTTTTTGTTTGATTGGAGGTTTCTATTTTGCAAGCTAACCTCTGATTAGTAAACACTAAGGTTTTATTATGTGTTTCTAGGATCATTACTAAAAGTTTGAAGAAGCAGTGAGAAGTTCCATAAGAAATATTGAAAAGATTATTGGATTATCTGGAGTGAAGCTACACATTCAGTTCTATTATCAAGGACTGTTACCATAGCTACATTAGAGCCAGGCTAAATGTGATGCAATCTACTAAAATCAACTCTGTGTTTAAATGTGAATTTGCTTTGTACTAAAAACTAATGGTCTATAGGTACAGTATTTTAAAAGTGATGATTTTTTTAACTGCTTCATTTTACTGTCGTCATGTCAATGGCTTCATACAGTAATTCTGTTTCAGGTAACACATACTCTGTTAGCATGGCCCAGTAATTATAATAGTACTTTAAATTAAATGAATATTTGCTCTTAGCCAAACATTTTGCTAGTTAAGAACATAGAAAGACAGATATATTAGCATGCAAAAACTAGAAAAAGAGTTAACGTAAAGAAAATAATTTCAGACTGATGACTCCTTAGTGCTTTTATTATGTAGCACAGTAGCTCTGGATTAGCCTCTGCAGACATATCAAACCAGATTAAAAGCCGTTCTAAAATGTTTACTGTGAAAAATGGATGAACATTTTAGAAACAAATAAAGGGATTGAAATACAAGAAAAAGGGAGCTTTAAATGATGAGAAAAAGGAATTTGATACATTGACAAATATTATGTATATTATATATGTTTTTAAAGCTTCTTTAAGATCCAAATTATATGGCTGGTTGATAATCATTTTTCCAATGTGTTGAAAGGATCAAAGAAATTTGGTTACTTTTACATACTCTTAAAAGATTATTTGAAAGTAAATTATAAAATCCACTCGAATATTACTCATTTATAAAAGATGAAAGTGATAACACTCACTGTTATGTCCATGATTGATACAATTTTTGTTATGCTGTGCTATGCATTTTTAGTGTCCCAAGCTATAGAAGGCTATTGTTAATTGTTAGAATCCAAAAAAATACTCATTTGTGTAATTCCAAACTTTAAGAAGTATTAAATAGCGCATGTTGAATAAACATATTTTGAAATAAAAATCAGGACTGTATCAGCAGTGGAAAGCATTCCAGTGGAAATCCTCTCTCCCATCTTAATAAGTCTTTTGATTCATTACAACCTTATTCTGGGTCACAATGTGAGAATGAGGTTTTTTTTTTTTTTTTTGATGGAGTCATCTAATTCATGAGATAGAGTTTTGTTTTTAATTTCAATGGAGGAATCTATTTCATTTTCAAGTTAGGTTAAGCTGGGCAATTCACAAGGCTGTAGTTAGGTCAGACATGTGCTTGCTCATGCAAACATTAGGATTTGACCTAATTTTTGCAAGATTAAAATATACTTGACAGAAAAATATCTAACAGTATTAAGGTATGCATGAAAGGTGATCATGATGCTAAGAATAATTCTGCAATTATTAGTTTTGAACTTGAGATCTTAAAACTAAGCATACTTTGGACTAAAATTTCATTTGTTTTTATCCTACTTTATCTTACAATTCTAATGTTATCTGAATAAGCTTACTTTTGGACTTAAATTATTATCCTTCGATTTTTTTCTAATGAAAATACAAGAAAATAAACTACCTTTGAGACTTCTGTTTATTCCATGTTTGTCTCCTAATACCATTTAAAGATAGATTTAGGATTACTCTGATTTCTGTGAATGAGTGTGACGTAGAAGCAGCAACACCCAGCTGCTTTAACCTTGGCTTGTGTTGTGACACTGATAGCTACAGCTCTGTGAAACTCTGTTCTGGCTTCTACTCTAATGAAAAATATCTTGTAACAACCGGGTCAAAATACTAGTTTGCGTTTCTTAGGTAAATGTGGCAGTACAACTCAGATCTGTAGTGTTCAAATATGAGTATTTCCTGTCTTGTTTATAGAGATCTTTCTCTATAAACCCTCATTGTGAGAGGTCTGTATTTAGTGTGGTTAAGCTGAGTGGTGTAATTCATTTTTTTAATATGTGCCTGTGCATAACAAGGTGAAAATTTACCTCAAGTTTATGAGAATATAGCTAAAGATCACCATCCGTTGGCTTACTATGAAGAGTTTCATATTGATGTATGTTCAATAAAGTTGTTGTTATATTCCAGAAAAAGCATTTGGATATACCTTTAACAATACAGGATTCTGTTTTTTTTCACCCTTTTCCATCAGAAAAGATGTGCTGTAATGACACAAGGAGAGAAGGGCAATTACACTACAACTTTGTCATTTGAAAGCCCTATTTGGTTTCATTCATCCACTTGTATTTTTTTAACCTGTTTAGAGAGTTTTTGTCACGACTCTGCTGAGCAAGAGAGCAAGAGCAAACTCTGCTGACCTCATGTAATGGTTTTGGTGATGCTAGTGAAGCTTTGTACTGCTCTCTCTTGGCTTTCAGAAGCTCTTCCTACCCTTCTGTGACTTTTGGCTGATTTTCCTGTTATTTTACGTGTTTTGATTAGGAAACTGGATTCAGTGGGAATAGGTATCTATGCTTGATAACTTGTCTGTGGAACATGGTTGCTAATTCTCCCCTGTGTACAAATAGGAATTGTTCTGCAGTGAGCAACTTTTTACTATGATATGACAGGAATATGCGGTTACTGTTAAATTCTTCCCAATAGCTTTCATGTTGCCAGATTCTCAATTTCTTTTGAAAAGTGTATAGCCTCTCACATCTGAAAGTCAGCATTAATGCTGCTTTGCACTTGAACATGGAAGTGCCTTGCACTTGAAATATCAGAAGACATTTTCAAGCAAGTGTAGCAACGTTAATAACTTTTATAACTGACTTCATAGACTTTTAACAAAATTCATATGGAACATGTTTAAAAAACCCAGTGCATAGATACTGTCAAGAAAGATACTGTGTGTGCACGTATGAGGAGCTGTGAAAGACGTAAAAATAGAGTGCTCATGCTGGATAGAATGACGCATATTTGCATTTAGTGATATGTTCATTTACCAGATTAGAACTAAAATTATATATGATATATATTCATGAAATATAAATATATGTCCCTGCTGATTGATTTATTGCATGTTTCTTTTGAAGACTCTTGAACATAACTTTTCCCCAGCTTCTAAGTCCTGTTGGTTGCTCCCTTTGCTGCTGATGCTTCATTTCCCACAACTACTTCTAGCATTTTGTGTTGGCAACACCAGTGCTTTCACTGCTCCCTTTCCTTCTCCTCCCTTCAAAATTCTGTGTTTCCACATCCTCCTCCAGCTTTTGCTATGAGGTTCAAACAAGACTGACACTTTCTACTTGAACTTGTAGCCTTTTTTCCCTTGATCTCTGGTAAATTAGGGTATGAAATTCAAACTTTCTCTTCTCCGCCATTGCTCAGTCACTATAATATCTTAACTGTCTGCAATCTGTCGGCCACCATGCCAGATCCTCCCTAATGTCAGTGTCCAAACCTTAAAAATATTCCCCCATTAAAAAATAAAAAAATAAAGAAGTGTGTAAAGATATTTGCAAGCAATGTACTGAACTTTACTGCCTCTAGAGAGCTATAATCTTGGATTGAATATTTTGTTTCATTGATCTCAGAACTGTGAAACACAGTCCCAGAAAGGATTATCCGTTGGCAGATTATGGAATTTGGAAGGGAAATAGTGACAACTTTTACACAGGAAGAAGCTGTATACCTGCAATATGGGCAACTGATAAATTATCAGTTCTCAAAGTATTGCTTCCCAAAGTCTTTTAAAATTGCCTCAGTGAGAAATAGTCTGCTTTAACTCAGTATCTATACATAGTTCTTTGGCATAACACTTGCTACACCCAAACATATGCAAATAAACAGCTTCTTCACTCCTACAGCTTTCCTATAATAAGTATTAATAAGCTGATCTCATCAGTGATGTGTCTTGTACTTTGCTATATTGATCAGTCATGATGTTCCAAAATAGATTTTCTGCAGACATTCACAAGCCAACCTAAAAAAATGAATTATTCACAGTTGTAAAAGTGATTTGTTAGCAGACTTGAAAAAACACAATGAACCCTGCTCAGTATCTTCGTAGTCCACAGAAAGTAAAAAAAAAGTAATTAGGCAAGTAGTGCATAGTTTCTTCCCCTAATATTTTAGTGAGAGGAAAGATAAAATAGGTCTATTACTGATGTTAAAGGAAAAGCCTCAAGGATTTTTCTTTTGTTATGACAGGTTTACATATTTTCCCCCACTCTGGTCATTGTCCTTATTTTCCTTTCGGCATCTTAAGGCATCTTCATTTTTCCCCTATTGTTTCAGAAATAGGAGAATATGCATGTTTTTTTTTTTTTTTTTTAGTTATAATTGTGGGAAGAAGCAAAGAGATGAATGTTGTTGGTCACAATGAGGTAGCTTCTAGTGGCCAGTATAACAATAGTGAAGAGAATGACAAAAGGTACAAGTAGTGGATTAGAAAATAAGCAGAAATGGAAAATCTGAGCTCTTATGTGATCTCTGCATTCCCAGGGATGCACTGGAAGGAAGTGGTGGTAAGGGCTTTGAATGAGCTGGAAGGCAAGAATGAATCTAACATAAGAAGAGTTTTGTTTGGGTAGGTAGGGATCTAACAGACTTCTAGGGCCTTGGTAATGTATTGGAAATTACTCCATTATAGGTTTGGAGGGATTTGGAAGTATCAACTTCAAAGCAGTAGTGGTGGGAATTAGGTCAGGAGAGCCTTTGGTATCCCAGTTTGCTTGGAAGTTCACTCTAGTCAGCACAGAGTGAGCAAAATCATGTTAACCTCACAGAGACACCACTGTCACTAATGCTATCACATCAATTCAGCAGGCAGGAAAAAAAGATCATAGAGTTGTGATGAAAAGGGGAATATATTTAAGATCTAAATAATACATGTATTCAATTTACAATAACATCTCACATAAAAGTCTTTCAAAATTCTTTAGGTGTACATTTAAAGAAAGCATATTTGAAATGCAGAGATTTTTTTTTTCTAATATTTTAATCCTACAGAATATATGCATGCTTTTAATACCTAAATGAACAAAAGTATGTGGAAGCTCTTGTAAAGGTTTTGATCCTAAAGTAAATAGGATGATAAATGAGCATGATGCTAGCAGTAGTGACTATGAACTAATACAATCTCTTGTCTGTCTGTGTTAAGTGAAAAAATTGGCTCTTACACAGATGGCTGTTAACACCAGCATGTGAATGGTACATGAAGTGAGAAGTACAGAAGTAGTAAATTGATGCTTAATTCACAGAACGCTATTGCCTCCTTTGCACCTATTAATTTACAGCCTATTGCACTGGAGAGATATAGCGGCCTAATTCATACCACATCACAAACTGACAGGAACATAAGAGTGAGAGAACTCACTCAAGGGAGTGCGATGACTTACAATTTTCCATCACATTTAAAATACCACAAAAAGTACCAGATTTTTAAAATTAAGTATGTGAACAAGGGTTTAAATACATTACCAGAAAGCTTGCATTGCTTCCTACAAAATGCCATTAGCATTACTATCTTTCTGAACATGCTGACTAACTCTGGGGATTCAGTATTCTCGTGAAGTTTCCCTCTACTTGAGCTATTGCATTGTTTTAAATAGCTATATGGTTAGCTTAGTTTTCTTGCAAAATCCTTGGCAGTATTTTCAGGAATTTTATTCTAACTATGAAGCAGCTCATGCCAGTATGTTCAAGTAATGTAAGAAGTCTTAGCGATATTTTCTTGCTTTTATACAAGTTGCAAGTAAGTTTGAGTTCCAAGTTCCAAGTTTTATATTTGTTCCAAGTAAGAATAAAATTCATATTTTGACATCTGGACTTTTAGATGAAAACTTTTTCCTCATCTTTTGTCACATAGCCCTACCCGTGCTTCAAGATTTGCTTACAGTAATAACTCTTGAACAATGCATCTAATGCATTTTTCCACAATTTATGGAATTGAAACTGGACTGTTGACCAACTATGGAGGGGTGCATTAGCACTTAAGAAGGAAGAGATGAAAGATGAAAAAAATGTTGCTAACACTGTACGAGGATATATAAATCTGATGAGATATTACAAAAATGCAGAAATAATACAATATGGGTCTGCTGGGCATATCAAAATTTGCAAAAAGCTGCTTTGGGTTTATTAGACCAATCAGAAAAATAAAAGGCCCTTACTCTCTGAAGTGTATAAGCCAAGTTCTTCTGTTCTGTCAACTATCTTATCTGGAAAAAAAATGAAATAAGGAAACAATCAAAGTTATATAGGCAAAATCTAAAATATATAAGAAGCTATAGCTATTATCATAGTCTAAATGATACTTTTGTGCATCTTGTCATTTTTCTAACATAAGTTTTGTATTACTCAAGTATGTGCAAAACTGTTTGCTATGGCTTTGCATAGCTGAACACACTCTTACTTTCCAGTAAGCTTTATAGCAAATAAAATGCTATAAGTGAGTAACCAGTCCTTCTTTTAAACGTGAATAGAATTTTAGAAAAGCAGATTCAATTGTGAATGTCAGTCCATTTTATTTTAGACCTAGATATATTGAAATTTTAAAAAGAGCTAAAACATTAGTTAGCACATTTTCAGCAATATACCAGCAGACATACTCATTAAATAAACCCAAACCAAAACAGCACTATCTGAATCTCCAGGACAGGCTTTTTTTTGGCAGTTTCTCATTATTTATGTGGTTCTTCCACTATGACCTGTGTGGTGGTCTGCATTAGCTCAGAGTAATCCCATCAATGAACTAATCCCACAGTAAGTTTAATAAATACTTTGGTCCATGTTTTTTCTGTTTAG
The DNA here is from genome assembly GCA_013389825.1 of Crypturellus undulatus. Taxonomy (NCBI): domain Eukaryota; kingdom Metazoa; phylum Chordata; class Aves; order Tinamiformes; family Tinamidae; genus Crypturellus; species Crypturellus undulatus. The sequence goes on from VWPW01016583.1 coordinate 420,275, forward strand.
TTTGCATGCAAATTATATTGAGTACTTCTTTGACTCTTAAAGAATGTTAAATTGAACTTAAATCACATGTTTATTGATAGCTTTTTACATCATTTTAGATGCCTGTACAGTAGGGAAGTGATTGCACTTATTTCTGCAGAGATCTGCACTTAGAAAATGTGTGTTGTCTTATGTCCCTGATGTTTTAAATAGTTACATCACAGAAACTTTGGAGATGATGTGTAGGCAGTGACTGAGATACCACTTATGTTCTTCCAATTCCCCAGTGGGTAAAAGCAGGACATTTAAAATAGAAATGAATTTGCTATGAGAAAAATAAAATCTTTATTAGTTTGTGAAGCTTGCAACAGTACCACAGTAAGCTGTATGAATATCAAATATAAAAGATCTAAAATAAATACATAAATAATGATAAGCTCTTACACACTGAACATTTTGTAATTGATGAATACATCATCTAAACATGCAGTATGCAGCTGAGAGTAACAAATAATAGTGTCCCAATTTCAGTGAAGCAGACACAAGGGCAGAAAAGAGATGCGTATTTTCTAGATCAGAGAGTGAAAATTTATATTTGGACAGATATTGTTTCTTTAGAAAACCCAGGGACCCAGGTATTAAAATCATTAAAAAAATAATAATAAAGTATACTTTGAAGATCACAATTACATAATAGGATGAATAGGATTATATATTTTAAAATTTGGACAAAATCACCCATGGAGGTTTGGAGGAAGCATTTTTGTTTTTTGTTTGTTTTGTTTTGTTTTTATATTAATAGCTTTGGGAAGTTTTAGATAAGATATTTAAGTGAATACTCCAATCCAAATATTATTCAATTGAGAACAGCATCTGCACTTAAAATGTATTAGTTTCTGTACATTTATTTTGAAGAGTATCAGCACTTAAACCACTAGAATACTTACAGAATCACAGAATGGTTGAGGTAGGAAGAGACCTCTAGAGATCACCTAGTCCAGCCCCTCTGCCCCAGCAGGGACACCTAGAGCACACGGCCCAGGGTGGCATCCAAGCGGGTTTGGAAGTTCTCCAGAGAAGGAGACTCCACAACCTCTCTGGGCAGCCTGTTCCAGGGCTCTGTCACCCTCACAGGGAAGAAGTTCTTCTTCATACAGAGGTGGAACTTCCTGTGTTTCAACTTACACCCATTACCCCTTGTCCTGTCACTGGCCACCACCAAGAAGAGTTTGGCCCCATCCTCCCTACATTCACCCCTCAGGTACTTGAACATTTTGATCAGATCTCCTCTCAGTCTTCTCTTCTCCAGGCTAAACATGCCCAGCTCTCTTAGTCTTTCCTCATACGATACATGCTCTAGTCCCTTAATCACCTTTGCTGCTCTGTGCTGGACCCTTTCTAGAAGTTCCACAAGATGTTCTTAAAAGTGCATCAGTACTTAGAACAGTACCACCAAATTACCCCCAAAATGTATGTGTTACCTTGGAGTGTGTAAGTTTAGTAGTATGTAAATTAATTTAAATAATTTTAAATGATTCTTATAAACTTACCTATTTTGTCATAGTAATCTGCCACTGTCTTTGTTTAGTTGACTGGAGTGAAGGCAGTTTACAAAACTCACTGAAACGGAAGTAAAATGCATTGTAGCAAGAAAATGTGCAGATTGCCTGGAGTGTCATTTTTCATCTTTCTGTGTACATAAAAATATCATTAATATTACAAAGTTGAGCACTCAAGAATAAAGAATGACAGCTTTAGTTGACCCTCTTGTACATAAAATTTGACATATCTGTTTAATTGCAACATCAAATGTTCTTATTTCTCACCATCCTCTGAGACTAAATTATTGTGCATTTAAAGAGACTTCAGTCAGTAGTAAGCACTGCCTCATATGTCAAAATGAGAAGTTGAGTGCATTGTGCAGGTTATTAAAGAAGAAAAAAAAAAAAAGACAAGCAGCGTACTACCTTAAAAAAGGGTCTTATACGTGCTTTTACCACAAAGTTTCTATGTCATCTTGAAGAACTCCCGTCAGTCAGGTTTTATACAGATAGTTGCTAATATTGCAGTTGCTCATTTCAGGCCTGCCTGGGGTCAGCTTATTTGGTTCTCCTTTCAGCTATAGACAAATCCTATGAGAGTTCAGTGCAAACAAACACAGTTCCAGATACTGTAGCCTAAAATTGTTGTCTTCGGTCTGAGTATTGCACAGAATTAACTTTAATTTCTAGCTATTTCTAGTATTCACATTTTGGTCCTTTTTATCTAAGTTAATCTTTAAATTAGTAGTAACAATTAGTAATTACAATAATTACTAATAACAGCGTATCGAGACTAAAATTTTTCAAGCATTATATTTATCTTTCTTGTGCTGTAAGAAAAATGATTATTTATATAACTGTAAGTCTTCCAGGTATTATAAATGCTGTGCAAACATAAAAAGACAATTGGAGGTTCAGAGATTTTGCAAGGAAGAATATGTAAAGATATAGAAAATACTTTTTTTTTATTCCTTCATTTCTTGTGGACACATTTCAAATCATTTTGCTTGTGCTTAACTTGATGAACTCATCTTTTTTTCATGAATGAAATAATTTGAATAATGTTTATTAAAAAAAAAGAACACTTTGCAAACACATTACTAGTTGTACTATAGGAATAGTCGACATTTTCTCCTGTGAATCACATTGTGTTAGAAAGACAGTAAGATTCCAATTTTTACGATACAGAGCCTATATTATCTAAACATTTAATCAACCTTAGTTCTGCCATTTCTTTGTCTATCTTCACTGTTGTCAAAAGACACTTAAAAAAGTGAATTTTGTACGTAGTTCTGAGGATGCTGGTTTCCATAATTTGGGGCTACTAATGAAGTCTCTGAAGGTGAAGTTTTCAGCTCTTGTTCAGAGAGTGACTAAGAAGAGAAATCTTGGGTTTTTCTAGAAACTGATGTAGAGGTTTTCACATCAATATTGCCACTGAATGCCCTCTGGGTAGCAACAAGGTAAGAAAAAACACAGGGAATGTGTTTCCTTCAGCTGTTGTATTGGAAAGCAGTTCACTGCAATTCCATTGGGATGGATGCAGCTCTTAAAAAATATTAATTTCTGTGCATACAGTAAATAGCAGTAATCTCAAGCAAGTCTTTATAAAACTGAGAACTGAATCAATAAGTTATATTTATATTTGAGATTTATTCACATTTTAAATGGTACCATCATATTTTAAACAAACATTCAAATGTCTTGGAATAAAAAGATAAGCTGTAATCTTTTATACTGGGAGAATCTAATATTATTGTCAAATTTCAGGCACATTTAATAAATAGGTTTACAGTTAAATATCTATCCTTTCAACAATTTTAAGGATTTTTAGCAAGCTTCTCATAAGACTGAGAGAGAGATTACTTGGTTGATATCAGCCTGTTTGTTGAAGCGTTCACAGTTATCTTTGCTCCAAATTTGGATACTATTTACGTTTACTTCTCAGAAATGAGAAGAATAACTTTCCAACAACATAGTATCTTTTCCATTCAGTCTTTATACTGCTGTTTTGCACTTCTTGTCATAAAAATTCTTAATAAGAACTTGCCATATGAAACATTAATATGAACAAAACAGTTGTTTTTTTTTCCTCTTATTATTCTAGACTTCTATTTATTAAAGAAATTACCTGCAGTTTTTATGGGCCTGTGCTGCAAAGTCAGTGTATGTTTTTGTTAAGGTAACATGATCCAATCTATTCAGACAACAGATAAAAATTATAAACAAGAAGCATCTATTGTAATAATGAATTCTAAACATCTATGTAAAGTAAACCATAAAATTTCTTCATCTGAATAAGAGTATATTTTTCAGGAAAAAAAAAAAAGTACATCTACTCATGATTTAGAGTCCTCCAGTCTTTTGGAATCTTTTGCACTATGTTCCAGTGGTTGATTATCCCTGCTGTCAAAATCAAGCATGTTATTTCTAAGTTTGAATTTTGGTAGTTTCAGACATCAGCCATAGTGTTCTTTTTTACTTTGTCTGCAAGATTAAAGAGCTGTTTTCAAACTTCAGTCCCTTGTATTTATCAAATAACCTCACTACTTTTTTTTTTATATAATGTTAATGCATCAATTTTGAGGGATGTATTCCACAAAAAGTCATCTCGTTCTTAAATTATTCTTGTATTTTCTTAAAACCCACAAAAATCTATACCATCTGTTTGATTGTGGACTACAATTGTGGACTAAAAGAAAAAGCAAAAAAATTATAGCGATAGGCATTTGCATATTATTATCTTAACACTATAACACAAGCTTGTGATAAGCTGATGAGCCATATGTCCCCAGCTTAATTGCTAGGGTGTGTAATTTTCTGGTGTTGACATGCTCAGAGAGATAATTCCCAAACTTTGTTTGAGTGCAAACAGACTGATCCAAAATAGAGAAGTAGCTTGGTTATAATATGATATTCTTGTGTTTTCTATGAGATAACCAAGTTACAGATGACCAGTCTTTCTCCCTCCTGCCAATCCAGGGCACTAACTGCCACAACATATCTTTTGATAATATTTTACCTGGAAATCTAACAAAAATAGTAGAGAGGCTCCGCCCAGTGAGTGGTATGAAAATGTTTGCCTGCTGAGACAGACAGCAGAGTCCTCTAGACAGCTGGGGAGAAAGACCCATCTACTGTTGCATTTACTTGGGTGTAAAGTATCTTCCTGAGAATCAAAAGTTCATGTTTCTCTACCCTTTTCTGGCCTTTTTTTGTTGTTAGTTTTGGTTTTGTTTGTTTGTGTGTTTTTCTGTGAGTCTTCTTCCCTGCACTTAACATTTGGCATTACAAAACAAGTTTTAAAGAGTCCATATGATCTGTGAGGAATAAGAAACAACAATAAAAAAAAAAGAATCAAAGGCAGGTCTTGCAAAATCCTCACAGGAAAAAAAAAATGAAGAAAGACCCTCCAGAACAGAGGTAGGAAACAGAGAGGTAGGAAAATGAACAGAGTGCAGTTTCCTTACCTTGATGTTAAGCAGAAGCATTCAATGAATTTACATTGAGTCTTTTGAGTTACGAAGGGAATTAGTCTCATTTGCTGGTTGGTGTCAGGGTGGCTGTAGGGAGTAGTTTAAGGGGGCAAAGCTGCAAAATCCGAACTACACTCGTTTGTGTCATGCAATTTAAAATGTACTGGTGAGCCAGCTGGGTATACTCTCTGAATAGAGATTTCTTTTCAGTGACACATGCACCATGTGCTCACACCGACCAAGACTCAATGCCTTTAGTGCAATTTCACTTGGCACCCCAGGCAGAAGGACACTCACATCAACTGGTGGTATGTGCTGGGTGCTGCTGGCTTTGCCTCACGATATCACCGTCCATCTTGGGTATGCCGTATCTCAGGCCTGAATATATTTCCACCAAGAGTCTTTTGCTTGAACTGTTTGTCGCTTTCTGCATTTTACTGCTGCCATGAGCTGTCAGTGGCCTCAATAACCATATAGCCCCAGGCGAACCTCTCTGACTTTCTCCATATCCGTATCATAGCAGTTGACACAGAAGTTTCTATCACACTGTAGCTTCCCTCTACAAATGTATTACAGAAGTATGAATTTAGGAAGTTACATAGCAAACTTTGCCTATTGTTTCTTTCTTTTTTTTTCTTCAACTCATACCAGATCAATCTAGTCAATTAGAGTTTGTAGATGTAGTTAAGATCTCATTTGTGCTTTTGGGTAGACTTCACCCTGTCACGGAGGTCAGGCATTTGAATCTATAATGCTATGCTTAATTTTAAATTCCTTGGAGTCATCGTTCTAAAACTTGCCCTGGCTCTCTTAAATCTTTTACTCAAAACATAACATATAAAGTTATCTCTCAAAAACATGAGCTGTCTCTTTCATTCTTACCAGTTTTATTGCAGTTGCTAGCTACTTTATCAATCTCCAGCTACTTTTAAAGGTCAGATCCAGTATCCTTCTCTTACAGGTCTGTTCCTTTTGATGCTAAACCATACATATTTTAAAGAGATAGTAAATGGAAACTTGGGAAGCTTCCAAACCTCACAAAGTTGGGATCTTGGCACTGCCATGTTAGGCTTCTTTGACTACAAAAGGAAAGGAAACAAATTTGGAGGAGTTAACAGTACTGTATCTATGGCTAAATACACTCCTTGGACCTGGATAGCTACTAAGCAAAACATAGTTTATAATAGTGGCTTGAAAATGGACACCAGTGTTGATTTCCATCAAGAGCTTCTAGGGTTCCAAGGAGCACTGGATTTTGCAAGTACAGTAGTAGTGAATAAGATGTTATGAAAATAGTGACTCTAATTGAAAAAAAAAATGAAAAAAAATCTGATTCCTTTTCTATTATCATTGGTATTTCCTTCTATATAGCAAGTAGCTGATGCCTTTGTAGATAGCAAGAGGTGTTTTCTTCACTTCAGTAACGTAATACACAGATATATTCATATCCAAAGTATTTAGGTTGTATGCTGACATCAAGATCTAGACAGAGCTGTCCAGATAGGAATTGTCCATCTGTAAAACACAGGCATATTTTTTTAAGGTGAACATATTGAAAAGTGCCAGTAACTGTGCTTGTGTACTTGTGTTCATATATTAACTAGTATAGGACAGTTTACCTGAGAAAAAAACAAACAAAATATACAGTCCTGTGTGTTACACATACACTGTATTTTGTTACCTGCAGCTGGGAGATTCTTTTGGATTTTTGAATTGCTGGTTTTGGTGCATAACATTATGAAATGTGGGTTTTCTGTATTTCATGTAGTTAATATGAATTTATGAGTTGGAGAGCTGAACTTCACCAAAATTGGTGGGAAATACAAAGCCTGATTTATCAGACAAAGATATACAAGAATCAAAAAGTCAGAAGGGTAGAAAAATTAAATTTTACAGATTACAGTGTGAAAAAAATTAATGAACAAATAGTCCTTTCTATTCTAAGTACATTATTAGAAAAAATGTGCATCTGTCCCACGCAGAAGCTGCATGGTATTGAAGGTTTTGAGAGTACTTGTGGAGAATAAAAAATGTACTCGGTAAATATATATATAATATCAAAATGAAAGAATGCAGGGCTGGTCTATTACAAGAATAACGGAGACTAAAGATTTGAAAATGTTTTTTAACATTTGATGATGTCTTCTAATTTTTAAAATATTATTATGATGGAAGACAAATGCAGAAGAGCACCTATTGTTTTCAGAGCAGACCCAAACCTGCTAGTATCTTTATTTATTTTAGAGATATTTCTGTTCAAACTGGAGAGAACAGAAATATATATATAATCTTTCGCTCTTTGCTGTTGAAGATTATTAGTAAATCAAAGCTATCATATATCTTATTTATTTCTAATATTGCAAATCTATTATTTTCTGAATTTTCTGGCCTCACTAGACTGACGTACTGCCAGGAAGTATTGCTACTGAAAATCTTCCCCTTTCAACTTTGATTCAGAACTAAATGTTCTCATTCACTGCTACAAACTGGTATTTATTTTCTTGAAAGTATTCCCTTAGTACTACTCTTTCAAATGCCTTTTTCATTTAACACTGAGATTCCCAAACATTCAATTTCTAATCACTGTGTCTAATAATTATTCACAGTTCCACTATGGTACACTAGTGTTTGTTATGCTCGTTTGATTTCAACTGTTAATGACTTTATTTTCAACTAGTACTTGCAGATTTGCATCTCTTTTCCCTTTTCTTTTTATTACACTTAATTAGTATGTGCCTCTGTGTGAACATTTTTGTTGTTGGCCAAAACTTAGAATATTAGTACTTTTATATGCAATTATGTCTTGCATAAAGTAATTCTATAAAGCCAGGTTCAGTAATTTACAGTGCTTGGATTGCAATGACACATTTTGTTTCAGTACTCCTTTTTTACAGAGTGGATTACTTATTTATTTTACACTCTGAAATAAGTATCAAATGATCCCACTTTGCTGACTAACGATCTTCAGCCAGAAGTCATGGGACTTCAAAGTCTTTTCTTTAATTAGAGGTAGGTTGATCTACATCATTTTACTATAAATTTTATCTATCATCTGTACCAAACTAGAATGATCTGAGAAACAGAGTATTTCTTCACCACCTTGTTTTTTATGGGAATGGGCTTCTCACTTGTTACCACTCCATGTTGTCCTTAATTTTATTCTACTAGCTCTGATCCAAATAATATCTCTTGGTTGATTCTTTTCCACATGTTCATTGTTCCTGATATTTCTTTGTTTTACTAAGCATTAATATTGGTTATTTTTGATGGATAAATACATAAGATTCTCAGATGCAAGTAGTCCTACTTTATTAGTCCAACTGCTATTACTGGATAAAATATACAATTGTCTCAATATGCAATCCATTTTTCTGGTATATGGCAAATATCAAACCTAATTACAATTAGAAAACAGCTGTTATAATTTTTTTAACTTACTTATGTCAACTATTTAGATGATCCAGGAGAGAGAAAAAAAAAAAAAAAAAAAAAGCTTGTGTGCCTGGTGAGGCATCAGAGGTATTAAAAAGGGAAGCACTAATAAGTACATCAGTTCTTACAAAATGAAAAGATTATTTTGTGCAACATTAAGAGATTAGCTGGAAGACGATTTCTATGGAAACTGTCCCCTAAATCTATCTTTAGTATTCACTCTCACTTTAGATTTCAGACTCCCCTTTTGAAGGCATCTTTTGAGTTTCCTTTCATTATCTTGACCACAAAATTAGAGCAATTGTTTTCATTAAAGAAGAAAACTGTATATATTCTACCATTGTTGACTGGTAGTTTCTTTCCTCATCAGCTTTCTGAACAAGTTCATTCTGGTGGACTGTGTTTGTTAAATTTCACCCACAAAGTCCTATAAGAGCATTTAGGGCACCATGTGAAAAATGTTATATTCTGGGAAGTGTATGTATAGGATCCACTGATTTTGTGTTAATATTTTTCTCCGAGAAAAGCAAAAGGTAAATTGGATGATTACGCGTACCATTAATAGTACTTCTGTAGAATGGCAGAAGTAGTTTGTTTTTTTTATAGTATATAAAGTTGCACAGAGCAATACTCATGCTTTTGAAAACCAAATTCTGTAGCATTCATTGGAGAAGTTTTGTTCTGTGGCTTATAAATCATAACTGAATATCAAGGAGGTTTTATCCAAGACTGTTTTCATATTGAAATGCTGTCTTATTACGACTTTCCAAGAATTCCCATTATACAAACAAAGGTTTCTGTAAAGTTTGAGTTTTTTTTTTTGATTGACTGTACTTTTAATGCAAATGAGAGATTTTTTCACCAATCAATAACAAAAGTATGACTAGAGTCACTCAAGCTCCATCTAAATGTAAAAAATATATACATATATATATACAAATATAAGGTGAATTAAGGAGGGGAGAAGTTGGAAGGAAGACTTCATCGTAACTTCTGGGATTGGTCAACCAGCTGAACCCTTTTCCTCCCCTCGGGCTGGGACGCTGCCTGAGGAGACTCCTGGAGACTGAGAGTCCTCTTCCGTCTTCTGGGGTGACTGATGATTGCACATTTGCACATCAGAGCTAACTTAAAACCCCATGCTTTAGTAGAGGATTTCCTGTACTGACATTCGAAACCTGCTTTGTAAATGTTGCATTTGAATAAATCCTGCTGTTTGTGAACTCGACTACTTGTTTGGAAGGTAATGGGTCCTACTTTCGACAGACTGTGAATCCAGTGCAGCCAGAGTCAGGCCTATAGCTGACACAAGTTTTGATATACCTATTAAGAGATGAGTCCAGCCACCCCCAGTCCCTCTAACCTCTGAGGATTGATTGGAACACCAGGGGATTCATCTCTTACCAAATTTGCCCCTGCTTCAAACCGCAACATAGTTACATTTTTGAAGAAGATAACTGCAATGGACAAACACAAGTTGAATGTATGTTCTGATGTGCTTGTTGATATGATTATATAAACTGATTTTTTTTTTTTTTGTATAAATCCTCTTACTAATTGGGTTGAAAAAGCAAATTCTGTCAGGTCCTTCTTGTGCTTTCATCTGCAACTGTAAAATCTGTTTCTCTGTGGTATTAGCAAAAAATTATTCAGCCAAGCACCTCACACTGTGCTATTGATGAAAATAATTTATGTGAATCATGAATTCTTTTGTGTGGTTTGTCAGCACTTCAAGTTCTATGGTGTGAATGCACTTTTGTTAAATCCCACTACTTTCTTTTCTAAAATGGAAAAACAGATTTAAAATCAAATAGAAATTCAGGTATGAAATAAAAATGCAAGGTTACTCCTCAAAGTAAACTTTCTACTTCTGCGATGAAATAAAACATCAGTTTTTGCATATTTTGTTTTGTTTTTGTGAAATAATGATATGATATGAAGTATTCTTGTTGTAACTAAAAGTAGCTGTAAATGCAGGCTTTGGAGTATTTGTCTTTGAAGCTTTGCTATTAAAACCAGAAATACTTAAGAGTACAAAGAGCTGTATCTATGCATCCACCTGACTATCTATTATATTGCTTTAAAGTGTATTATTTATAAATACAATGCTAAATTATTTATTGCCATCTGTGCATCTGAATTTTATCACCTTATTTTTCTGTAGCAATAAACTCTGTAAGCTAATGTGCTTGCAGTAAAAGCTAGTCCAGAGAGATTTGGCATAACTTTCTAAATCCTTAAAAATAAAATCTCTGATGAGACAATGGTTTAAACGAACACTCAGTAATGTTTAATTGGGTTGTCTCACTGGCAGGAAGTTGTGAAGATGTTTAAAGAAATCATGTGGCAGAATGATGCTTCACTCAGTGCACTTTCACTTACACTTGACACTTTTTTTTTTATCTCGGAAAGTGCATGAGTGCATGCTAGTCCAAGACTTTAACTGTTTCCATTTTTAATGCTTGCATCAGCCTTTCTCTTCCAGTACTATCTGCTGATTTTGTCAATGACTTGAGATAGGGTATACTCTTGATATTTTAAAGTATATATTATGATCTAAATTAATTTCTTGAACTTTAATTACTTCAAACAGTCAAGTTTGTGTGACTGTATCAAAATGGACAATTTTAAGATATAAGAAAATGCAATGAGAAGCCTAATAATTTTGCCATTTCTTTCAGAAAGACTAAAATCTTTTGTGACATTCCCCATGGTTGGTGAAAATGGTGTGAATGACAATTTAAAAGACTTAATTGCAGCAAAGGACTTTATTATAGACAATAAGTATGTCATCATCCTTTTTGATTTACTGGAATTTTATATAATACTACGTTACACACAATAATTTATAAAGCCTTTCCTGTGCCTGAGAAACTAAATAAGAATCTTTTGATGTTCAGAGGAGATACCCTTTACTGAAAGGGTACTTTCAGTACTTTTACTTTTTTTTAATTTTACTGAAAACTTTTTCTTCTGTCTCATCATTCATACTTCTGTGGATGACAGTATTTATAATAAAGACACTAGCACAGAATCAGTATTTCTCTTGTAAGCTCTTGTAATGCTATAGAGAATTAGCAATAACAGTTTTGTTACTATAATTGCCATATGTCCCTGAGTATAAACAGAGAGTAAATATTATAAATTAGTCTTTCCATGTTCCAGGTGGCCTGTGAATTTAGAAAATTTAAGAGACGTATGACAAAGATTACTGCAGTTTTGCCTGCTGTCTCATTTATAGCCATCAGATACATGACTGACAGTGCTAATTGTAGTGAAAAGTGTGTCAGATGAAAGCGGAGCTGTGGAGTCAATGTTTATAATCACATACAACCTTTGAAATTCATGAGGTTAGTGTTTGCTGTGTTTTTATCTTTGCAGCTGCTGGAAGAGCACTACATTATAGCACTATAACTAGCAGATCATTCTGGGAATTTTTAAACAACAGCCTTTCAAAGCACTCTGGTGGCCGTAGTGCACCCCTTCATCTAAATAAATGTGCTAGTTAGAAGTGTAAATGGAAGGGCATATTCGGGTTATAGCTGTCAATAAACCCATGCTTGGTGGTGTTAAGGCATCCAGAGAAAATTTTACACTGCTGAATATATTTCCGTATATATGTAAAGAAGAGTGCTATATTTTCTTTCATCTTCTGTGCTATTCTCCCATGTCATGTATTGCTGACAGGCTTGGATACCTTTGCTTTTTGGTGCTACTTGTTTCACTGAAGTGCTACTACCGGAAATTTCATATACTTATCAGAGAAGACTTTATTAAATGTCTCTCTATAATTAGAAAACAGTTGAATTGCTGTTACTTGAAGAACGCCCGCACCTTTGATAGATGAAACACCTGAATAAAATCTGTGCTGCAAGGTTTTATTAGGCCTAGATGTTGCTGTTTGTCTTTGTGCTGACAATAGACAATGCTACTGGAGTCTGTAAAAGTTGCAGTGGATGATGATTAGTGAATGTGTGATTAGGTCTTTTTTTCTACCAGAAACAATAGTGCATCCAACCTTATCAGCAAAACTGGTGTCTCCTGGCCTCCTAACTCCTCAGATTCTTTGGCCCAAAACAGTCTTCTGTCTAAGTGTAAAGAACAACTCAACTGTACATTGAGTGCATCAAGTAGAGGAGGGGAAAAAAGGTAAATTTGATCATCCTTTTGACCAGAAAAAAGATTTTCCTATTGACTCCAAAATAATATAATCCGGAATACAAGGGTATCTGTATGAAATGACTAAGAGATTTTAATTTCTACAAGAAATACTTATTCTCTGTGCAAATTTCTCTAGTTCCAGATAAACTGTTGTTCTTAAGAAGGGAACCAGGAAATACTTCTAGGAGTATAAAGAGCAATTTTAACCTAAAAAGCAGTAGAAGTTGAAGCATGGAACTAATGAACTAATACACTGCAAATGACAAAAAAACACCCAGTTTACTGGGCTAGTTAGACCCCACTTGAAATTACCATAGTTTAGATATTCAAAAGGGTTGACATCATCTCCTAAAATTGCATTTGTTTTCTCTAATTTCTATAAATAGATTTCTGTTTGATTTAATGTTTTCTCAGGACATTTCAGGAATACACATATATAATCTTGTGTGCAAAAAAAGAAATCTCATGTTTTTGTACGCATGCTTTATCTTCAGTTTACTCTCTGAAGTATATTGGGCTTGTCCCCTTTCCCTCTTCTGTGTATGTTTCCTAGTGTTTGTCTAGTAAGTAAGCGCGATCTTTTTCCTATGATATTTTATACCTAAGAAAATGCTAATACTTATCACTCTCCATTGCCAGCCACAAAGTATCCTGTATGTTTCAATGAATTTTTATGCATTTATAAGTGTTACCAAGAGAATGGACGTTGGTGATTAATTAGTCACTCTAATTTTTTTTTTTTAAGTTAGAAAAATATTAAAGTATTTAAAATTTCCACAGAATTAATGACTGTCATAGCCTTTCTTTAAATTTTCTAATATTCTTCTGGCATGGATGAACAGCATTTTCTCTTGGCTATCTAGTAAAAAATGCTGGAATAAATGACATGGTATTTAGTATAAATACAGTATTTGTCAGCTGAAGATGAAATGCCCTTACAAGATTGCGTGGCAGGTTTGAAACCTTAGTAAATGAACTTTAAAAATATATTTCACATCAATATACATTTAAAATTTTGGATAAACTTGGGAGGACAAGCAATAACACTTGCTACAAACTCTCTATATAAACTAGGTGTGAGAATGAGCAACTTGGGAGTGAATGATCCATAAGCCTTAGCGGGGAGATTCAGGAACAGTGAATCCTATGCTTGACTTGAAATTAAAGACTAGAGGAGATACTAGCATCTCCTGTGATAGTATGATAGCATTACAAATCTTCATGTGGGGGAAAAAGGGGATTGTAAATTTTTCTTCTTCAGTGAAAATGCAGTATAAACAGCTATGATTTGCGTGAAGTAGGCAAAGCAGGCCAGGCAGGTTTGATATAGTTTTGAAATGGCATGGCTAAATTTTAGCACTGCTTTTAAAAAAAAAAGAAAGAAAAGGAAAGAAGAAGAAAAACACAGAAAACACTCTGTAGCACAAATGACTCTCTAGGTTTAATCCTTTGCATTTCACAGGAGGACATATGGCAAGTGCAAGTTTTCTGCTCTGCACTTTTCTTTGGAAATTGCAGTTTGAGTTAGTGCTTGCGGAGTGAAGGCTTCATGAAGCCAAGGAAAACAAATTTGGGAGGTGTATGCCTGCATGCCATTGGAACACCTTTACTGTCCTATTTGTCTACCAGCTAGTTCATCACTTCATGATTGCCAGTTGGTGCAGAAACCAAGGAATAGAGCTCAGGGAAGCTACTGCTGAATTATTTGCTTTATAGAAAAAAAAAAAAAAATGTTCTCTGAATCTACACCACAGAGGATACAGCTGAGCTGTGAGGGACTGAGAACAACAACAACTACTCTTTGCATTGCCAAACTTATGTTTGGTAAATACTGGTTTCTAGAAATGATGTCCATTCAACTGAAGTTGATATGGGGAAGGAAGTCCATTACCTACAGCAAAATAAAAAGAAATATATCTTCTCTGATCTCTTCTTCTTCCTTTCTTATTTTATGCATCTTTGTGTTGTAGCATGGGAGCTGACTGGTGATAAGATGTTAAACACTCTGGTTGCAGATTTAAAATAAAAAATCTCAATTTAAAACTCAAACTCAATTTAAAATCAAAATTTCTTACCGGCACAAATAATATTGAGTAAATGAGATTGTGTGCCTATATGTATTTGGGACCTTTTTGGTTTGTTTGTTTGTTTCGTTTTGTTTTGTTTTACATAGGACTAATTTAATCTTTTTAGTGTTTGTTTGTGGAACTTTGTAAAAAAGTTATAGCAAAAAGAAGTGTGGGAAGATCTCATGAAAATTGTAAGGAAAATTTAGCATTTTACTTATCCTAAAATTTGCAAGGTTGAATTAAAAAATAAAAGGGTTCAGACCATTTTCTTTGTTGTTTTTAATAACTTTTGGCAAATTATGTAAGAGCTATTATCAACATTATCATATTTATTAAAGGAAGCAATTAATTCAATTTCTCATTAATTGTAAGGAACTTGTGTATACTTACGATTTATAAAAAATTGTCTACTTAATCTCTCTTAAACATGAGCACAATTAGCATTCCTAAGTAAGTATTTAGCTTTGGCTTATATTATTTGCAAATAATTATTAGACGTACATTCACTTTTCTCTTTGATATCCATACTGCAGAACATTTGCACAACACACAGATAGATGAAAGATTATCTTGCTCAAATTATGAATTTCTGAAATTTATGAATATCTTTAGATCAGCATCTTTATAGATTCCTGACTATATTTGAAACTTGAAATCTTTTTTTAAAAAAAAGAAGTTAGCAACCAGATTTTTTTTTTGTTTGCTCGTTTGCTGAGTTAGCAGAGATAAAATGATGGAAATGTCAAAATAAGAGAAATAAAATTAGATTAAAATCTGTCAGAATATTATTTATTTGATGAGACAAAATTACTCAGAAAAATAGGGGCAATCCTTCTGAAATTTTTAATTTTGAAATAAATAGACCATGATTCTTCTCAAATAAATCAAGAACATGCATAGAGAATTGTATATAAATTCATTTTTAGAAAAGTCTAATTTACATGTGTATTATAGCATTTATTCAGACATTTTTATTGAATTATTTTCTATTCATTTTCTGTGATAAAGGACACAAGTTAATTTCAGATTCTTTTGTGTGAAGGACATTGTTCCAAATGATGTACGATAATGAATATTCTTCTTATTTTTATTTTTATCTCAGAGTCAGGTTATTTATTTCTGCTCACCATTAAAATGCATGCTTATCAAAATCAATACTGTTTTCCTTTTTTGTTGTTGTTTTTCTTTTTTTATTGTTATACTGCTCCTTTAGTGAATGTAATATTTTTTCTCTCATTGAGAAATGAAAAAAAAATATTTTTAATTAAAAGAAAACTAAGTGAGCAGAAGGGGAGCACCAGCACTTGATAGCAAGTGGCAATGATTCAACTGCTAGTAGCTACCAGTGGATTGATGTGTGATTTTCTATAAAGACCAATGAAGACATCCTGATGATAAATACTTTATCCCCTAATTAGAAATACTAGTAATAACTGTTCTAATGAATGCAAAAATATTGTGATTAAATTGATGTTTGAGAGCATGGCCATATACATAAATATATATTATATATATATATATATTATTGCTAGAAGAACAAGAAAATGAAGAAAACAGAAAATGAAGAAAACATTTTAAAGATGTCCAACTTCATTCTATTTTGCAACAATATATATAAGTAATATTGCTGCCAGTAGCTCTGGAATAAAATTATTTTTCTCCAAGGGGGTGGAAAAATTCCAGATTAATTAAATTAGAAATAATCTCTGAGCTAGATATCACTCACAGGCTGACACAGACTGAACTTTAAATATACATGTAAGCAGTCATGCCTGAACTACAACGATGTGCTGGACTCGAAAGCTAATTGCTGTTATACAAAATATTAGGAAATGAAGCACTAGAGAAAATGGAAGTAGCACAGATTATTCATGTACGAATCACCATGTTTATTTTTTACTATGTTTAACCATTCAGTGCAGAGACTATCAAAACCTAACAGACTATCTATGCAGAATTTATGACGTTATTTTCACAGAAACAGATTTTTGAGTGACTTGGAGAAAAAAAAAAACATATTTTAATATAGAACTTTCTAATGTTTAGGACTGGTACTTTGGGAGTTATGTAAAACCAAGCACTAAAATTTGTTCACGCTAGTTTTAAAGGGATCATTATCTTAATTATTTTCATCCATTGGTTTTAATTCATGGAACTGGTTAAAGAAGAATTGGCTCTTCTACTTTATATTTCTTTTCTGAATGTCACCAGCATGATAAGCAGGTGCACTGGAGAGAGGTGTGAATGTGTATGCACACTTGCTTCACAACCATGTAGGCAGATGTGTTTCCCTTTTCTTCTTTACTTTTGAAAGAACTTTATGCAGTTCTTTCTGCATAAGCATATAATATTTTTTATAATTTTAGAAATCTGAACACAGTAAAGTGAACACTGAAACAAAACAAATATATTAAAACATCTTGCTTCTTAATCAAGTTTATGAAAAGGCTGAGGTTTTGACATGAGGCTTCTGTCTTTTCATCAAATACCTGTATAATCTTGTTCTGCATCAGATTGACGCATTTTAAATGAGAAAAATCATACCAAAAAAATAATATTGCACTATTGCACTACATCATTCAAATACATTAATATATGGCATGTTGCATTTTGTTTTCAAACCTGTAACTCTTAAAAATACTTGTATGATTGAAAGTAACCTAGCTAGTTTTTAATGAATATGACTTCTCCCTCATATTGGCAGTTTACAATTACTGTTGTTTTATTTTTACACTTCTCCTGTGGTTCTTATCCATTACCCTTCCTTGTTTCCAGGCAACCCTGGTTCATTCCATCCTAAATGAGATCTTGGAACACTTTGTCCTTTTCCAGTTTCTCACTTACCATGAATATTTGCATTCTTACATCACCCTCTTACTTCATGGTTATATTTAAACTTAGCATTATCTCAGAGTTAATGGTGACACTGAGAAAATGTGAAACTAAAATAATTTATTTCTTCTGTAATTAATATTGGATTCCATTAGTCATACTTTGTTAATAGCGTTTTACAGTGCCATTGATCTCAAAAGCAGTTGGACAGCGAGAATGTATGGATTGAGTTTTATAAAGCAGAAAGCACACTTCTTCCCCACGTGTATGGGTGATCTTTCTTCTTTAGACTATTCAGCATGTTGTGAGTGCTAAAGGTAGGTCAGTAAAATATTCCTGGTTTGCTGAAATAACTCTAAGCTTCAAGTTTACTTGCCCTGTTTCAGTATCTACGGCACTACCATAGATATTGTGGCTCACACAAGTTTTCCAGTCTTCCTCCTGTGAAATTAATGGGTATGTTTTGAGTCTTACTTTATGATAGACTTGCTGTATGATTGTGTTAATGCTCTAGTCTAGTCTGTTAATCTGTGCCCTCCAGTTCAAAGGAGGATACTACTAGAAACCTTTGCAGGTACTGAGAGGTTTAATACATTAGAAACTGTGAAGTACTCAGCTAGGACATTGATAATCACAGCTGTGGACTTCAAATTCCTCTGCTTCGTGATGGCAAAGTTGGCTGAAACCTTCTGAATTCAATCTGGCTGCCTGAAGCAATGAGGTGCTGGCATGTGATGGTGAAGTATGGAAATAGTGACCATTGAGAACATAGCTGGGCCCAATCCTTTTACTAGGCACAATTGCATCCATCTGACTTCTTCCATAGTGAAATAAACAGCAGCAGCAGTAAACATGGTTTTCCAGATGTCTCGTGTTTTCATGTTTTCCAGATCTTTGACCTGGAAAAAAAGGAACATGGCTGGTGTTCTTCCAAACACAGCCCCAATTTAGCATTTGCTTAGGGAACCCATTCTGCACATGTCTTAATGTCTAATCCTGCTTAGCATATCACTCCTCTCTCCAGCTTTTATTCAGCTTTCCCGTCCTTGTATTCCTCTCAACTACTCAGACATCTTGTACCTCATTTTATGATGCTTAACTAGCCTACTTGCTACCTAAAAATTTGGGAAGTACTGTGAGAATGTGGTACAGCTGTGACTGGCATACACCCCGTGTTAGGAGCAAGAGTCTGGAGAAGGAGATAGGTGGTGACATTAATAAGTTTATATTAAACAAAAAAATTATGGTATTTATGAGCATAAGCCCTATAACTCCAGGTAAACTACTTTTTGCGCTCAAGTTGCCAGATTTCCTATTGATAAGTACATAAATATATTTCATTCAAAATGAGTTAGGTGATACTTGTCTCAGATTACACAGAAACTCCAAAAATTTTTTGATACTCTGAGTATCTTCTCTTTAGATAATTAATAATTTTGATGTTTTTGAAAACATCAAAATGCCCTTGAAAACAAAGACAGGGGAAATATATCCAGGAATGTACTTATTTCCTGTGTATCTCTATGAAAGAGTCTTTTGAGATCCTCTTCTATACCTGAGGACATGTTGATATTCAGCATATTTAAAGGAGAAAAAGATGTTATGGATCTCCCCTTAAGAGAGTGAAGGGGAAAAAAGAAATACTCTCGCTCTTTTAATTCATATGTTTGTGTGCTAGTTTCATAATTTACAGAAAAGAGATACTTAGTTTTTATATTGTTAATACCACCTTATCTTTCTGATAATATTAATTATAATAATATTATATTTCTGATAATATTAACCAGCAATTTTTTTTTTTTTTACTAACATCATTGATAAGAACTCACTACAGAATTTCCCTCTTAAATTACTTCCTAAATATGTGTAAATATTAACAATTTTATTTACATATTGGAAAGCTTTTATCTGGTGCAAGTGTAAAAGAAGAAAGGATTAATGTTTTCAAAAGAAAAGTATTATTAGCGGCTATAAGGACTCTGTTTTTAGCAATGTGGTGTTGAACCTTTGTTCTGTTCTTTAGGAATAATATGCAAAAAAAAATGCATCTTTAGAAAAGAAGATCAGATATAAACCTGGCTCACATATTTGCATAGTAGCTATGGACTAATGCAACACTGAAGTTTATGTTATTTCCCGTTTATTGCATTTTTTCTATTTTGAGAACATACAATAAAAGTCAGAGTAAAACCAATTGCATATTGTAATTTTATTGCTCAGTCTATTGTGGCTGTCTTAATTTGCAAAATGTCAGCGTAAGTTTTCACTGAAAATTGATATTGTATCTAGACTCAAGCTAGACAGAGTACTAATTAAACTGCAATCAGCAGAACTGTAACTGTGTGAATGGATTGATTTAATAAGGTGAACATCTGTCACTTTCAATAAGATTAGCATTCAGACTCGACATACCAAAGTCCTATTGCTAGGTTTAAGATTAGTTGCTAGTAGGAAATACCAACAGGAAATGTCAATGTCTTTAGCATCTGTTCCAAGTAAAGAAAAGTTCCCCAATGATGTTACATATCTTTACTGATGACACCAGGGGTATTCATTTCACTTACAGGAATGCATGCTGTTTCTAAGGCTCTTCAAAGATCCCTTCTACTGAGCTCAGTAGGATTAGATCTCACAAGTTTACGACAAGGTCGCTTACAAGCCTTAAGGACTCTGTTTTAAATTGCTTAGATTTCTTTCTTTATTCTCCGTATTATTTTTACATTCTGCTTGTAGGTAATTTTTGGCTCATTGACTCCTGGCTGTACTCATTTTATCCCTTAAAATAATAAAAGTGGAGGGGATTCATGGCAGAATAGGACCTATAACTAGGCAAAGTCCTTGACCATCCAATTTTCATCTTCTTTGGTCAGATTATGATACTGCTTTCCTCCAAGACTTCAATCACAAATTAAAAGTGAGAACAACTTGCAGCTTTTATATAAAAGATACCGAAAAGCATGCTCAGACATTGCTTTTATTTTAATAATATTCTCAGGTTAGTGAAAGCTTTAGAAATGTGGCATAAAAGATGTTGCATTTACTACAACCTAACGTCAGGACTCAGTTGTATCATAGACTGTGTTAAAACAAACTCAAATGAGTTAACTTAGTGTTCAAGTTACGTTACTGTATGTTATGCATCTGCCCAACCATGCTACCATGGCTTAGTTTCCTCATGCTCACTTTAAAGGTCGAGTTCCCCATTTTTACCAAGTGTAGAAACAGTGGAAAGAGAATTCTTCCCTATGAGGCTTAATCTAGCCAACTTTTTGGCCACCATTCTTAGATCTAATTATTTATATTTTCAGTAACAAGGAAGTGTGTGTTGGCCAATTTCAGTAGAAAATAGCATGATCATATCATGAGAAGCTGTATGGTAGGAAATCCTCTTGCCAAGCATGAACTATGGGAACAGTTGGGCAACACATGGATGGGGCTGTTGAGTATTCTGGGCCTCCCTATAAATTTCTGGGACCCATAGATAACGTTTTGTAAGTCCTGTGACTGTGCTAACTGCTTGACTTTCTACTTTCACACCTGGCATTGAAAGATAGTACAAAGCAAAAAAGGAAGAGGCAATCAAACCTGCATGAACCCTTGGCACAAAGTGGTGCATTTCTAGTGTAGGCTAATTTCCTATATGAACGAATTCAGTATTTTTCATATATTCATTTTAGTATAAAAGAGTATATCCTTTCTGAAGATTTAAACAGCCTAGCTCTGAAACTGTTTTTCTTTTTCCCTAAACCCAGTCACAAATAAAACTTTAAAAAATCCCTTTCCTTCTCAAATATCTGTTTCATTTCTGTCTGCAAGGTACTTGTTTTGCAAACAGCACAGGCAGCATGCGAACAAAGTCTCTGGAGTTTAAAAAAAAAAGAAGAGAAAAATAAAAGGGAAGAAAAAATACAATATATCCATTTGTTGTCAGGACTAAGTCTCCAGGGTACAAGAGCAAATTTTATCTCATAATCACAGAAATTTATACATAAATATGCTGTGTGATTCTCAGCACACAAAATCTTGATCCAGTGTATCCTATTACTGGAGTAAGAATATGGTATGGTTTGGTTTCTTACTGGTTACCTTTTGGACGTTATAGCTATATAGAAAGCCTTAATGTCCAAATAAGTGTATCTAACAAATTTCAAACTCTTCTGTATTGTAAGGAATTATTAAAATTGCATTACAATTTCATTTTTCTGAAATATGTGTTATATGCCTTGGAAGTCATCTAGTTCTAGGATGTCATGTGTGAGTTACTCCTCCTATCCAGAGTTTGAAGCATTTCATCTTGAACTTACTTTTGCATGGGTTGAGGACACTTCATAGAGTAACTTTAGACTTACATATCCATTTTTCATATATTGTATGTTTTATGTCATATATTTGTACTTCATATTAGATGTAGTTTATTTAGCTTTAATTAGGCTTTAACTTCCTCATTTCAAAACCATTATTTTATAAACTTTGTAGTGGGTTTCTGACTGACTGGGGGTTTCCTGTTTATCCACAATACGTGAAGTAGTCTTAAACAATCTTTTCAAAAGCTTTTTATAAAGTTGTCAGTGTGACTCAATAGATATCCTCAAAGTATAACAGTTAAACTGCAGTGCATATATATTGCTTATACAATACTCAAAGCCTTGAAAGCATATGGCTGATATGACTACAGTTATTGTTACCAATGAACACTAATGGAGACTCATTTAAAAATAATGATGTCTAAATTCATAGCAATGTTAATGTACTTGAATTTGCACATACTGCCTGTGACCTCTTTATTTTATATATATAATTTGCAGAGTTATCATGATGAACTGTACAGAAAATAGAGTTTAAATTTCTTACGTTCTTGTGAAGCGGATGCCTAATAAGGACAACTTCCCACCCCTATTTGTTGTATGACATAGTGGCATTTAACAATAATTTCAATTTGTTGAAACATTTAGCTATATAATATTGGGTATGTATAACATGGGTATGGCTTTGGGGGGATGACAGTGAGGAGTAGAGGGGAGAAAAAACATATTCAGGGACTGGATGAGTCCTGGCAGAGGTTTGAGGGCAGGGTCAGTGCAGAAGAGCAGGAGAAAAGTCCCCCTCTGAGCAGAAGAGCAGCAGAACTGGACACTGAGAGCTGCCACAGCTCTCATGGAGTTTGAGCACTAGTTTCAATGCTCAGACTTTCAGAAGGACTGGCAATACTGCCATGCTTGTAACAGGATAGACAGAGATATTGGAACAAACTAATGACCACATTATAATTCTTTAAGAGTACTCATACATATGATGAAATTTTCTCATCTTTTATGGTGGACAACTGTGCTCAAATAAATGGATAAAAATCTAGAACAAGAGCATTTCTAATGAGTAAGAAAACTGGTAGGTGTCTGCTAAAATCACTAAATATAAAGCCCTTACAAAACAAACTTTCATTTTGATCATGCTCCAACTGGAGTAAAACTCCTGGTGAATATTATGCAATGGTCCATGTGTAATTTTTGCATTATTTTTATTTCATCAATAAAATTAGAACTATTCAAGTAATGTCTTGTGCAAGCTTAAATTCTGTGGTTGTTCCTTGTCTTCCTTCAATTTCTATGTCTTTTTATACATTTCACAATGGAGCATAGATATGCCAATTGATCTAAAACAAAGTTTTGCCAATATTGTGGAAAACCAGTGGGATACATATTCACTGAGATATTTCTGAATTGGTTGGTTTCTTTCCTCATTTTTTTTTCTTTTCCTTGCTAGTTGTCTCTTGAATGATTTGAAAATAATGCAATCTTTCACTTCTCATACTAAAAAAGCATCTCTTGAGGAAAGTTGTATCTTTGAGAACCAATACTGTATGTCCAAATCAAAGCTCAGGATACCCTGGGCTTTGCTGAGGTCTGATTTGGTGAAACTTTAGTACCCTAGTGTTTCTGATGCTGTTTCATAGCTAGCCCAAGGACAAGGAAAATGGAATTTTATCATGCAGAGATACTATGAAAGTATAAGTAATTATATTATAGAATGTAAAAACTTGCATTGCCCATTAACCCTTTATAGAAACAACTCTGAACAGTACTCTTTTTTTTTTTTTTCCGATTAAAATTGAAATTGGAATTGAATGGGAAAGAGGAAAAGAATGTTATTAAAATATATTGTCTGCCAGCTATGTGAACTACTGTTTCCATTTCTGGTGAACATTTATCACTTTCATAGGCTGTAGGACACGTTGTAAGGAACATACTTTGCATGACAAATGATTTGTCAATGCAAACTCAGGGAGAGAGAGGCCAGCACAGCGAGTGTAACATTACTTGCTGTTAGGATTAAAGAAGCAACTAGGATTTAGACTTAATTATCCTCTAAGGTATTGAGTAAGTCTTCAGCCTAGTTACTTCTTTAATAGAAGGTCCTCTAAGGTACTGAATATTTTTCTTTATTATTCTCCATTTCTATTGGTGTTCAGTGCAGCCTTTCTTAAAGTATAACGAAGCTATATTTGGCTTAGAAAGTCTCTGAGCTTTAAGCTGCTGCATATTTGACATTCACTTTTGTGACCAACATGGGAACATTTTTCTAGGTGACTCTTTTGTCTTTTGCATATTTGTGTCAACTAGTTCTTTGAATAAAAATCAGGCTTATGAGGAAGGTTTTTTCCCCCCCCCTTTAAAGGTAATAGATGTAAGAGAAATAACATTTTAAAACTTCAGTGGGTGGTAATATAAACTTGGATTACTACAGCACTGCCTTTTCTATTTTCTGCATTTTTAATAAAAATCTTGACAGGCATTAATTCTGGCATTTGCAGTAATATCCAAATGAATTAGTCATTTCTGCCAACAAATCTGAGATAAACACCTTATCCTTATCTTCCTTGAAAAGCTCTAGGAAATTTAGGAAAACACTGTGGTGCAGTACTGTAAGCATAGGACTTGAATGTAGAACACTTTTTTTTTCCTTTTTTTTTTTTTTCTTTAATAAAGGGAGCTTTAAGGTTTATGTTTCTTCTTGTTTTGGCTGATTTTCCAGATATCAAGAGGCTGAAGAAAGGGAACTACACAGGCATAATCAATTTGTATGGTAGTGGTACGTAGGTAATACATTCAAAATTAACATTTAAATAAACCACCAGAATTTAATTTTAGAAATGCAAACTGAAGACTTCACAAACCTACAGATTTCAGAATGGAGGTTAAACAAAGTTGCCTTGAGCTTTTTCAGTACTTTTCGTATCAGTCTTCAGGAGCGGTACTGCTTTTAAAGGATATTTCATTATAGTTAAATTGGTGCCTTAATTAAGTGATTAAAGCTCCTGAAAACTAATCCATGTTCAAATTATTGAAGTTGAATTAGAACAGACATAGATTATAATGGCTAAAAAAAAACAGAAGGAGTTAATAAAGAGATAAATTATGATTAAAAATAAATGAATAAAATTCCAGTGCACATTTTGGATAATGATTGGGATTAACTATGGAAATTAGTTTGATTTCTTTTTTTTGGTGGAAAAGCACACCAAAGATTCACAGTGGAAAATAGATGAAAGGGACACAATTTTTAGTTTATGACAAGAAAAACATCATCAATGGGTGAAGCTGCAGATCTTGCCTTCACATTGACTGACAGCAGCTGAGCATATACATGGTATCCTACCTATGTAGAGGAGGGTATTTTCAAGTCATTTAAATGAAAACAGTTGTCTTTGGGAAATGTTCTGCTACTTGTTCATAGGTTCTAGTGATTTTATTTTTGTTGATTTTGCTGGCTATTAAAAGTCCACATTTGAAAACCTGCAGGTGTTTCCTGTATTAAATGAGATACAGGGAAATATTCTATTTTCCTCATATTTTGTGAGTTTGTGTGGTGACAATAGAATAAAATTCTCACTGCTTTTCTATATAGCTTATATCAATGGAATATAAAAATATAACTATTATTAATGATAAAAATAAAGCAAATTCCTTAGAGCAGCCTTAAGCTGCAGCTAAGGATCCCCTCACTAAAGGACACATTCACACTATAATGTGACAATATCTGTCACCTCTATTCCCCTACATTTGAGACATTCTAGAATGCAGAAAGGTAGAAATGATGGGGAATCACTATCGGCAGTGGTAAGTAATTACAAATTTATTTTACATCAACACTTGGTGACATTTGTTCGAGATCTCACAGGGTCTGTAAGGTGGGTTTTGCATCTTGGTATCCAAGACCAGAAAGACAGAAGGATCCATCCATGGGATGAAAATGCTTTGCATGTGTTAACTCTGACCATAATATCTAGATTTTCAGGAAAGAAGAGTATTTTGGACCATACTAGTTAAATGGAAAATTGTTACAGAGTTTTCCTATGGAGCTATTTTTTTTTTTCTTAAGTTATGATAATTCTTGTAGAATCATAAGAACATATCCTTATATGTTGCCACTCCCTTCTTAGGCAAATGACTACAAAAAGACTGACATTGTTAGACAGATAAAATCTATATTATGTTAGTCTGTGATATAAGCCTTGTGTTCTTGCTTTATTATTTAATGCCTACAACATTTTGCCAGTGGAAAAGACAAATGAGTAAGTGCTGTACAAATGTGAGTGTCACGTTAATACCTTTCCTATCTGAAAGCAAATATGCAATATTAATGATTCCTAGAAATCTGCTTGTAGAATGAAGTCTTTTACCTTGCTTAACGCTTCTAACGCTTAGCTTACAAATGGGTGTGTGAGGGCAGGTTGTTGTAGTTGTTAATGTATAGGTAGTATATATGCTAAACTTGAAGGTTTTAGTTCACTGGACACATGGAAATTTTCAGTTTTCAGTTTCTCTTATAGCTCTGCTTATTTATTAGCTCTTAAATTCACAACCATAGAATAATTCAAGTTTCAAAAATGCACAGAGCATACTCACTATTTACATTTCCCTGTAGTACATTTAACCGTGTAGTATTATCTCAAGTCACCTGTCCTATGGCATGGTAACTTTGCAATGGAAAAAATCATTTAAATTATTCTTGTTTTTCAATAGTTGAACTACCATTTTTTATACATTTTTTTCCAAAAAGCAGGTTCAATTTGCACTGTTGGAAGTTTGCAATTTCTTTATGGAGGTTTTTCTTTTTAATATTGACAAAATATCACTGCATCTAATATTCTAATAAATTAGATAATTCTTTGCAATACAAGCAATGCAAGTCCCAACATAGGCAAAATTTTCAGCCAGCAAAACATGATCCTTCACTAAGTAATGTACAGCTCTTGTGAAAATTAACAGAACTTCTCTGAGACAGAGATGTAGAAGCTGTAAGTTTGGAAATGTTAACTTTGCATCATATATGCCAAATATATATTTGAATATTTGAATTAGGAATTAACAGTTGTAGTCAGGGTAGTTTATAATTAATGCCATATAATAATACGAAAGGAATGAATATATTTTCTCCTTTTGATCTATCTTCTCTCATTTTTATTTTAATATATACAGTCATGCACAAGGTATCTTGTGAGCTACATTTCCTACAACTCTGCTTAAGCCATATTTAAGCCTATAGATAATTTGGAGACTGGAAAAGTAAATATGCTAGAAGAATATTTAATTTATAAAAGAAAAGTAAATGGAAAGCCATGAAAGCTGACCTTAAATATGTTAATCAGCAGTTTTAGAACTATTTCCTGATTTAACTAAGTATAATGTAGAACATTAAAAGTAAGTATTCTCTATGATGTGTAAGAAACTAGCCTTGCCAAGCTCATTAAAACTAATTGAAATTGAGGAGTTACTTCTATCTTTGGCTACATTTATCCTGATAAAACTTCACTAGCACTTATTCTGAGAAAAATAAGCTTATTTTATTCTTCTTCTTTAACACAAATGTGTTAAACACATAGATTTTTTTACACAGAGGAAAGAAGCACCATTAAATAATTTCAAGGAAAACTGAAGCAGTTCTGAGAATCTTAATAACAGAGGCTCTAGAACTGCAAAGCCCAAACAGTTAAGAGTACAACTAAAGGCATGCAAAATTGACAGTTTTCCATATTAGAGCTGATATTTCCAAAATGACCATTCTTTGTTGAATATATTTATCACTGTTCAGATATGAGAAAGTTAATAAACTTATCTTCAGATACATTTGTTGTTTTAACGTAGTAATTATTTTCATGTTGTCTTGCAGTGCAGCAAAATAACATTCAGGTTGATAGTCCTTTCCTTTTCTGCTAGGTCTTTTCATCTTTATTTCCCCAAAATCTTTCAGAAGCCACAGTTATAACTAAAATTTTTATAATAAATTAGATCACCCTGTGATATCTGTCCCATAATGTAAGTTATTAAAGGAACTTTATATGTTTTTAATAAACCTGGAACCACAATCTGCTGCAGTAGCGTGCTCAAACCAAAGCTACATGTGTGAACATGTTTAGATTAAATTACAATTTTAAGATATTCTTCCATACACCATACTCGGCTAACTGCAATCATAATAGTGTACTCTAAGGGCAAAGAGTGCACTCGTAGAACATTACCTGGTTTGATTTTATGTTCTTAACGGTTTAGGGAAAAATAAAATGCCCATGTATATAATAAAACCCAAACATAGGATCTGACAAATAGCTTAATTAGCAATATTGAGCTGTTTTCCTACTAACCATAATCATTGTATATTAAAATAATTTGTCTTTCTCTATATTAAAACCAAGATATTAATATATTTAGAATAAGTCTCACAAATCTTAATTTTAGACTACCACAATAATGAAAAAAAATATATTATATTTGGTTGACTAAAGTATAGGCAAGCCACAACTTACTTAAATCTTAGTAGTAGTTTTGTTATTTTTGTCACAGAATTTCAGGACTTTTTGTGAAATTTATGCTGGAGTAAAATCAAAATCATAGTGGAGGTTCTCTGACTTCTATTGAATAAGAAGTGATGTGAAAGATTTGAAAAATGTGTATCTAAAACAGAAATTGGCAGAAAGTCAACTCTTATTTAATTGTATGAAAGTGTATGAATGGTATCGCTATATATAAAAATGAAATACGTATAGAGGAAGCCTGTAGTTAAAATAGCAGGAGATAGAACCAATTAAGAATAGCTATTTGCAGAAAAATTTCATGTTAAATACATGTCATTCTAGACCCAGGAAGAATTCAGTGCAGCAATGGCAGGAGAATGAATACTGATAATAGTTCTGATCTTTTTCACCATCCACACTTTGGAAAGTAGAATTCATAGAATTTCTCTATACCAAATTCCCTGAATAAACAACTACCGCAATATATTTTAACCAAGAGAGTAAAGTTAATTCACAATACTGAGGTTGTCTGTACAATTAACATTAACATTTTGTTGACATATATAACCCTCCATAAAATCTAAGTCACTACATATTTATGTTCATGTAAACACTATTTTTAACATAGTGCTAAATTTCTAATCAATTTTCCTTTTTCTTTATGACTCAGGAAAATACCATGTAATCCAGGCTGTTTGGTGTTTTAGTCTGTGTGCATATTCCTACTTGCCAGGATCTTTATTTTTTGATGTTGTGTATTTTGGGGAATATCTTCCAAAATATATCAGTTATTTGTTTATATGTTTCATTTGGGTCTGAGTAGAGTCCTGGTATTGCATATTTTTTCTGTATTTAATTTTTAGCATTTATTTCTTTGATTTCTAGCAAGAAAACATTTGTGGTTTTCATGAAACAACTATTTTGGTGATATCCATTGTCTGCATTCAGGATTACGAGGCATTTAGACTGTTGGAAGATTATATATCTGTGACATCTTAAGTTCTGTGGCATAGTGTCTTCCAGGCTTCCCTTCCACTTACAGCACCAACCTGGAGCTCTTTCCATTACTACTGACCAGACTAGCAGGTGGGGTGGGGGTGATGAGGGAGCAAAGAGGTAACAATCAAATTGCCCAATTGTCCGAAATGCGGTGGGGAAACAGTGGGGACTGCCTCCAGCAGCAAGGTAGGGGAGCCGGAGATCTTGTGGAGGCCAGGTGAGCTCGCTTCGCTAAGCACTGGATACGTTTCGAAAACACCAGTAAGGGACCAAACCCCATCTCACTGACAGCGCAAAGAGCAGATAGTCTTTTGGAGCTTCACAGAAGGTTCTGGAAGGATTACCTCGTAAGGATGACCATGGCACTCACACACTCCTTCCTTAAGGGTACAGACTCCATCATGGATGAGTTGAGCAGGGATAAGGAACAACATTAAGCCAACTCCTCTGAATCCCTCCCCTACTCTTACCTGGAACACAGGGCTAAGGTCACTCCTGTCAAGGTTGAGAGTCCCCTGCGCCTTCAGGGTGTAAAAAACACTGGCATTTGTCAACTCCTTGCAAGGCTGAGAGGCTTTTGTATGTTCAGGGTGAAGTAACGCTGTAACATTTTTACTTTTTCTTTACTGGGATAAGCAGGGCACTCAGCTTAGTTGTGCTGATTGCTAGTTGCTATTTACTAATTGATAATCCCATCCCTATAACAATTGTGCCAGGAAGTGGTGGGTGTTGCTAACACAAAGATCTTGCACTGGTGAATAAAGTGTTGCCCCTCTAGGTTATTTTACTGTCTCCTTTAATGATCTGACATGACAGGGTGACCAAATATCCGGTTGACATTGAACACTGTGTAAGACTGCTGTGAATTCATGTGAGAGAATTTCTCTGATCAGTAATCAATTGGCTTAATGTTTCCTATTTTCTTTTTTCTACTTTTTTTTTTGCTACTATCTTAATAACCTCAGTTTCCAGTGCAGCTTTGCCTTTTCATTAGCCTTAACATTAGCCTTATTTTGCTATTAGTGGAACTCCTGTCCAAAAAATCTGAGAAACCTCATGTTTATTTCGGAAATATTGGTTTATAATTCTTAGCTTATAATAATAATGAATTAGTTTTGAAGTTTGCACACATACTTTGTTTTCAGTCAGTAGGGCTGTTGCACAGAACAAGACAATGATTCCCAAAATGAAAACACATCAGAACAGACAGGAGTAATCTGAGATTCCACATCTTTTCATGAAGCTAAGAGACGTTACTGAGCAATGCTAAGAGCCAACAGATTAAGCTGCCGAAAGATGGGAGGAAGGTAAGGAAGGAAGGAAAGGTCTGCTTTAAGAAGAGGTGTGACAAAAATATCCATAGATTTTAGGTGAGAGTAATAGGAAAAAATACCATATGTGGAATGTGGACACACACTGCAGAAGTAGACATATTTATAGTGTATATTCCTTTTTTTTTTTAAATTCATTTTATAAATACAATTTAAGAAACAAGTCTAAACTAGTCTAGTGAGGTATCACTGGTCATTATTTTTACAGTGAACTGAAATTCAATTGATGAATTAAAACTGAATATATTTCTATGAGACATTTAGTATCTGAAAATCACAGTCTGAAGCACTCCTGCATGTAATTATATTTTATAATTCAGGGCTGGGAAATGTGATTTTGTGAAAAATTGAATAAGAAATGTGTAAGGAAGACCAAAAAGATCCAGAGGTGTAACTGTCATCATATTTTATGACTTTTGTTTTTCCTCCTGATGGCAAAATTTGGTTTCCTCCTGAAACAAAATAGTTGCACTCGTTACTCATCAAATACAACCAAACAGCCTACCTCGATTATCTAGGTCTGGTAGAATATTGATGAAATTATTATGCAGCATTTCCATCCTGCCATAATGTCGATATGAGGATGACTGGTTTCTTTTTCTTGCGTCAATTGCCCAGATATATGCACATATGCACAGATTCAAGCTATAAAGTGTCCCAGGGTGATCCTGTTGTTGTAGCCAACTGTTTGCTTAAGTCATAAAAATCTCTGTTGTCTTGTAACAGCAGCATAGTTTCATTTGTGATTGGCAAAACATTCTTCTTTTTTTTTTAATATACCTTGATCTCTGTTATCAGTGCTGTGTATTTCTGTTCTGTGTATTTCTGTTGTTCTTTTCCTCTGCTTGGTCTTTGATGTTCACACACCTCATAGCTACTCACAAATATTCTAGCATTCTAGTGCATGTGTATCCAACAGAAAGCCTGTAGTTTTCCAGGGGAGTTTTTCTCCACCGTAATGACTATGCTGTGCTATAGTGAGGTTACTGGGATGTTAGAATTTGTCTGTTTTTTCTCTATGAAGCCTGACTTGGGCACTTCAGTTATTTCAGGTATATCTGTCTTTTTGTAAGGCAGGCAGAACTCTGATGACTTCCAACATGATTAAAGATTCGTGTTTCAAGAGTTTCAATTCATTTCAGACTCTCAGACATACAAGGAGGCCAGAGCATGCTTTGTGTATGCTATTGGTATACTTGGTATTTCAATCTAATTGAAAACCCTGCTTTTTTCTTTAGCTGCCATATTTTCCTGCTGAAGGCCTCTTCAGTGAAGTTTTCCTTTTAATTCAACCACATGGCATTTGCAGTTGCAGTGTTTACATTTCAATATAAGTGATCCATTAGCTAAATATGTATTTCTTCATGCTTCCCTGCTCATGGAGAGGAGCTTGCTATACAACTATTGTTACTTTCTTCTCTTTATTTTAGGTTTTGGATTTCACAGAGAACTGATTCACTTTTCCCTATATTCGGTGTTCAATTATAAGCAGAAAAAGAGTTGAAGTGCTGTAATATTCAGTCCTGCTATCTTCCTTCATATTTGTTGATAACTCATCAAACTCCTTTTGAAGATAGACTTCACTCAGGATTGTGCACTATTAGAGTACCAAATATTGAGAAGCTATTTAGTGTAACAAAGAAGCTTTTGAACTGGAATATAAATCATAAAATAAGGATTTTTTTCTTCTGTCTTTGCACATTTAAACCTGAAATATATCCAGATTTCAGTCAGTTAGGAGCAAAGGTTGTAGGAGAAGGTCTGCTGAAAATGCTTTATATGTCCTTTTATAAAGTCATAAATCCTAGACAAATTTTAAATTTCTCTGATAAATAAATATATGTCAGCATTTCTCTTGCTATAAATATTTAATTTTAGTTACATCATCAATCAAAGTTGGCGTAGGGTAATAGCAATACAGTTTCAAGTCTTTATGTTTAGGAAGTGTGTGAGGTTTATAAGAGCTGGATGCACACACTGTTGGACAGATTGTACCCTTATTTCACATTAATTTGCATTAATTCCATCTCTCATAGAGTTGTAGGCACTGCAAATCCCGCAAGCACTTTGTCTCCCAGGAGACAAACTGAATCCTCAGCTGGTCAGCACTGGCAGTCTGGAGAGGCAGAAGGCGGGTCAAGGCTCCAGCAAAGCCGTTTTGTCTCTTCAAGTATTCACAGGAGGACTCGCAGCACCGGGATGAAAAAATAAGCAGTTTGGATTCAGTTGTCTCAAGCTTCCTCTGTAGCCCTGAGCAAGTCACAGCGTCTCTTTTCTTCAATACCAGATTGCCTAACTCATATATATGTATATATGTTATTTTTTTTTCTGAAATACCTTGCAATACTGAGCCTCCTGCATATAAAATGATGTTTGTTTTTTGTTTTTGTTTTTTTTTTTTCTTTGGAAAGGTGGGTAGGTAAGTAACTCTCCTAAAAGTAATCTTTAAAACAATACCTCATAATCTTCAGTAACAAGATACTGATTTCAGACAGAATACTGAATCTCAGCTCCATACTGATTTTTTAATCAGTGTGATTTTTAATTCTTTTTGATAACTTCTCACATACAAGCAATGTGACAGCAGTCAGTGAGACTGCTCATATTTAGTAAGAGCTTCCTTTTAGTGACTGGAGAACTATGCAATGTATTTTTTCCTGGCACTTCCCTTCTGTCTTTCTCCCTTCTGACTTCTCCTGGTCCAGCCTTTCATAGGTCCTCACCGTGCTGCTTCTGCATGTCTGTCTCCAGTGCCTGAATGGTCTTTCCTGGTCATGGCAAAAGATTTGCCAGGAAAAACTTTGAATATGTAGTGAAGGCCCTTGCTCTTACACATTAGGTGGTATAACATTTTCACTTTGTAACATCACAAATATCCCATTTTTTAACCGCAATGCCCAAAAGGAAAAAAAAAAGTGATAATAATGTTATACATGTATCTAGCAGAAATGTTTGACAATAGGCTTACCACTGTGTGGTTAGAATTAAGGTGTGTATTTGAATGAGATTTAAGGAAGAAGTTATTTGTATTCTGGAGAGCAATATGCTCTAAACTGACAGTGTGCTGACAGGGTGGAATATTTCAGGGGTGGCTGATGATGTTAGATTTGCATGCTGTAGCTCAGGAAGAAAATTTAACTGATCAACCTTGATTATAAGTTAGTAAAGTTTTAGACTGGGACTAAATGTGTGAAAGTTCAAGCATAAAGGACATAATCAAAATAAAAATACCAAATCTGTGAAAATATGGGTACAGATATTAACCTTGAACAGCTCTGGCAACTGCAATAACAAAGAGAATAATCAATTAAATTACCTTGTAAAATAGATATCTTTTTTCTTATATGTATTTGTTATAGATTATTAATTTGAAAGAAGACTGGCATACACTATTTTTGATCAAAACCATGATATTTTCCATTTTACTCAGTGCATTGTGAAGTATTTGGAAATAAGACAGAAAATTTAGGATCCATTTTCCTAAGTTCTATTCTAAAATGGTAGAGATATGAGTCTAATTTGAAGGAAAACATACTTATGGACCATAAAAGAAGCATAATTTAATTTCTACAGATGCGGACATACATATGTGTACATATTTGAACAAGAATATTTAATAGAAAATAATCTGCATTCTTAGTTGTGTCATGAACAGTTTTTCACATATATTATGAAAAGCTGAAAAAAAAAAACAAAGCAAACATTCTGTTTGCAATTTATGGGGAGACATAAACTTTCCTGTATGATTTTTTTAATGGATATTTGCCTCATGGGTATGTGATTCTTCAATTTCTGAATGAATTTAACAGATGTAGTAAAAATTATCTTATTCCACTTAGACTGAAGTTATGAAAAGGTCTCTGAAAAGAAACATATATGAGAAACTTCTATGGGATTCCTGGGGCTTCCCAGCAATAAAAATGGAGAATAGGAAAATGGAATGAAGGAAATGAATGGAAGGAGGAAAATGTAGCAAAAGGGTGAAACAGTTTAAAATATTCCTTCTTATTTTCAGTTGACGTGTTGCTAGTACTGTCTCAGACCTCCCTGAAACACAGAATGGTTAAGGTTGGAAGGGACCTATGGGGATTATCTAGTCCAACCCCACTTTCTCAAGAGAGTCACTAGAGCACATTGGACAGGACTATGTTTAGGCACTTTTAGTATCTCCAAAAATGGAGAATTCACAGCCTCAAAGGGCAACCTGTTCCAGTTCTCAGTCATGCTTACAGTAAAAAGGTTTTCCTTATGTTCAGGTAGAGCTTCCTATGTTTCAGTAGTGTCCATTGCTTCTTGTCCTATCCAGCCTGCTGGCAAACCTCCATCCACCTAATGCAGCCTGTGCATAACACTGGCCTTTTGGCACAAGGACACACCTGCCAGCAGGTCATACCCCATCCTGGTGTATGGGGTTGTTCCTCCTTAGGCACAGGACTCTGCACTTGCCTTTACTGAAGTTCAGGTGGTTCTTTTCTACCCATCTCCAGCCCAGGTCTTTCTGGATGGCCCAGTCCAGGTCTTTCTGGATGGCAGCACAACCCCCTGGTTTTTCATACACTCCTCCCAGTTTTGTATCATCAGAAGACTTGCTGAGGGTGCACTCTGGGCCCTCATCAAGGTCACTGATGAATCAGCTGAACAGCATTGAACCCAATATTGACGCTGGGGAGACATCGCTAGCTACAGGCTTCCAACTAGACTTTGTGCCATTGGTCACCGCTCTCTGAGCTCTGCCATTCAGGCGGTTTTCAACCCACCTTCCTGTCCACTCATCTAGACCACATTCCTGAGCTTGTCTAGCTGGATGTTATGGGAAACAGTATGGAAAACCTTACTAAAAAGACAAGATAAGAACATCCACTACATCCCCTCTACCAGCTAGTCATTCCATCATGGAAGGCTATTGTCTTCCATCCTTCCATCATGGAAGGCTGTTAACTTTCGTTAGCTTTAGAGCAAATATCTCCATGAGAAGCATTTGACATCAAAGTGTTTATATTGAATCTTCCTGCAACTGGGCTTATATAGGCCTCTTCTAAAATTATTTTTTTTGAATCAGGCAGGAGAGTGCTTCTTTCTAAGAATAGCACTATGACTCTAAAAGATTATTTTTAGATGGAGCCACTTAAAAGGCTCATTTCTAGTTTGTCTCTACTAGTGCAGTATTTCACATCTCCAGATTCTCTCCTCTGGATTCTCCCGACTCAAGAGGGAACTAAATTCCTAGGAAACCTAGAGCTGTGAAACATATCGTGTATAGATCAGTTATCATTAGCAATTATTGTCTAAGAAATACTGATACAATCTACTTCAGTACATACAGAATAAAACCCTCCAAATTATGATGCGTAATTTTAGAGCTACATTGCTCTTATGATTTTGATTTGTTCTTTCTCGTTACTTCAGCTGTCATTATTTCTCTAAGCAGAAATCTTGCAAAGGCAGCTGTAAAGCATGCATAAAAGCTCAGAATGAGGTTCTTTTGTGATCTTTTCTCTTCTGTTACTGCCACTTTGTTACTCATTTATGCGTAAAATCAGCACATCCAATACACAAACTGTAAGTGTACAAACAATATGTGTGTGCCTGTGTACATGCACACATAGATGTTTGTCTAGCTTAGTGAAATATGGCACCATGGAGAAAGACAGTGTTTTGTAGTATGTGAACAATTTAGGATCTTCATTGCTAATATATTGCCAACATGACTATTTAGCTGTTAGGTGCTAGAAAAAAAAGCCTTATAGAGGACTTTGTACCTTAAGTCTCTACTTTCTTTGGGCTTAGCCTGCGTTGCCACATGTCCGTCTTGGTGACACTGGGAACAGGCGGGGACATCACCCTTTGGAGTTCCTTCCCAGCAGCTTGCTGACTGGGCTCGTGTCTGCCTGGGCTTTGGGGCTCTCCTGCCAGGATGCGCATCCGGTGCCCCTTGCTCCTTCTCTCCTTTGTGTATGCAGAGATGGGCGTTAATCACATAACCCAACAAATATTAAAAAGAGGAAGCAGATGAATATGTTGACTGTCCAGCTGAAAACAGTTCAAACTAGAGTTTGAACTAGACTTGCTAGTCTAGTTGCTAGTCTAGTTGAACAGCAAACTAGAGTTGCTGGTTGGAAAATAGATTGACTTACCTAATGGCTAGATTGTCCTAAATGGAAATTAAATTTGTTTATGAGTTTTAGAATACCAGCTTGCTGATTTCTAAGTGCTTTACACCACTTTGAAAAACAAAGTCCCCTTCAAAATCCACAGTGTTGTCATTCATGTGGTCAAAAATAGGCGTATCTGAGTTCCTGCCTGGCTGCAGTTGTCTGAGCTTTGGCTTGACACATTGATATAGGAGAAGATGCTTCTGCAGTTACTCTTGTTGTTAGTCAAGAAAGTAATTCACATAGTTGGAAGCATCGGAATAAGATCAATGAACTTCTTTTCTCTCAATTACATTCTTGTTAGTAGTGACACTGAACATTTATTTTAGGTTCAACATAAATATCTGTATTTTTTGTAAACAGGGGATGCCTGGCAACAAATCAATGTGGGAATGCAGGAAATAGTATCACTGAGTTTGTTATGGTTGTTGATGGTCCTTGGAAAAAAATATATCTAATGCTAGAACTTTTTCATTACTTCATAAAATAAACATATGTTATGTTGTATAATACAAAGTTATTTAATTTTTAAACATGAATTATGTGTGATTTTCTTTTGAAATCCTACATCTTAAATGGAAAGAGAAAAAGGTGAAGAAAAGCTCATACTGGTGGTTTTAAAAAGGTAAGTATAATCTGCTCATCTTGTGTAATATTTTTCTAAGTATTCTAGAGTGGTAGATGTGCATACATACTTTTCCTTCACAGGTTACTAAGATTAGTTACAAATTGCAGCTAAAGGTAGGACTTCTCTAAATTTATCACTTATTACTCGACTCAACAAATCAATTTATCACTCAACTGCTGTTGCTTCTTTTCTTTGTGTTGTTATAAAAGCAAGCTTTTATAAGCACAAATACAAGGAATTTAATCCTGCAATATTTTTTTCCTAATAAAACCACAAACTTGTTCGGATTTTGTTGACTTGAATGGAATCTATCTCTCTCTAGAATTCTAGTGATGTCACTTGGACTTCACATTTGTGGATCATTTTATAGGGTCAGGAACTTTGGAACTGATACTTAAACGGGACAGTGCAGGTGGTTGGTAGGATTCTGGAGACAAGCTAGAAGGGAGTTTCAGTTGATAGTCAGCTCCTTATTTATTTATTTATTTTTTCTATCTTCCTAGTTCTCTTAACATCCTAAATTCATTTGCAATCTGTCTGCATTACATGGATTACTGTTTATTTTCATTGTTGTCATTATTGTTTAAGATATACATATAGCTGGGTGAAATAAAATTCTGGAGTTTAAGTTGTTGGATATTGGCCTTTGAAGTCATCAATTACCTGTGAGCTCTCTCAGCTTTTCTGTGTCATACTGACTAAAGCAAATATAGTTGGTACCTCTTCTTTATAAGAAAGAAAGGAAGGGATTTATCTTTAAGAACTTCAAGATTTTAGAAATTTTGATCCATCTACAGCTGAAATTTCTTTTTAGTGTTTCATTTTACTGCACCAAAAAAAAAAAAAAAAAAGATAGGCCTGTGAGGGAAGGCAGGATATAAAGGGATTGAGCAGAGTAGATTAGGGTCTTTGATATATTATTTTTGAACTTGATTACTTTGAGATGTTTTTATAAGAAGTGAAGACACTCAAGGTGTGATTCATTTGACCAAATGTAGGCATCCACTGTAATAAAGATCTATGTCTGAGGGAATTTAGGTTTCTTTTAAAGGAAATGAAATAAAAAATCAAAAAAAATAAAAAAGAGAAAATTCCTACTTCTGATTCACCTCATCCTTATGTAGGCATCAAAAGAGATCAGATGAATCATAAACTAAAATTTTCTGTTCTCCTCCATTGACTATAAAAGTAGGTTGGAATTAGTAGCTCACATACATGGCACTACACTTAATCTGTTGACATTTATAGTTTATTGACATAGATATTCATTGATTAGTTATGACTATTCCTGAAGAATAGAAAGAATA
The DNA here is from genome assembly GCA_013389825.1 of Crypturellus undulatus. Taxonomy (NCBI): domain Eukaryota; kingdom Metazoa; phylum Chordata; class Aves; order Tinamiformes; family Tinamidae; genus Crypturellus; species Crypturellus undulatus. The sequence continues at coordinate 458,971 of VWPW01016583.1, forward strand.
TCTCCTGAAAGGAGAACAGTTGAATCTTACAGACAAAACCCCTAAACCAGATTGAGGTAAATTTTTGTACTCATATATTTATTCCCTTTATTTTCCTAATTTTAGGTTTATATGAGAGTGGGGCTGGCAGGTGCCAGTGCCCTCAGGCTGGAGTGGTCAGGGACCCGCTGAGAGCAGGATGTTCAATCCGCGCCACTCCTGCCTCTCCTTCCGTCCTGCCTGCACAGGCAGCTTGGACTGAGGTCATGTGGTGAGGACAGTGAGGTTGCTTCATGGTCCTAATTCCAGCTGTGTCCATGAAGTGCAGGGCTACCCTGCAGAGACCCCCCGCAAACAGCACCAGCTTTCTACCTCATTGCCCCCTTTCCCATCTCATACACCACCTCTTTACTACGCATACACCCGGACTCCCCCAGTATCCTCCAAAGTCTACAGCCTAACGGTAAGTTAGTAACTTTTCAGCCATTGACCCCACTTTGGCTACATCTGTGCACAAATTTGGCATTGCTGAAATTGCTGCCACAGTAATCTTGACCTCACATGGTGTCGCAGATGTGGTTACCTGGGCTTTTGTAGATTGTGTTTCCCCAAAGGCCCACAGGATAGAGTGAGATGCTTTTGTTACAATTTTACTTCCCCTTGTACTGGAATCTCTCTGGAATCTGCCTGCTTCAACCTTCACATCCTTGTGGAAGGAATAAAGATGAAAAAAAAAATCATAGGAGTCCTGAACTTTTGCTATACTTATAGTTCTGTTGACATTTCCATCTTCCACGTGTCTAAAATTCTATTTTGATTAAAGATTAGCATAGTGATTTTTTAATGTAATCAACAGGAAAGGTTAAAAAGTTTATAGTTTCATGTTTTAGAGCACATTTCAGATTTTGGGGGGAATTTTCCTCCCCAAAGCAACTTTTTTTTTCCTTCTTCTTCTTTTTTTTTTTTTCTTTTCTCTTTCTTGCACTCTCCTGCATAGTTTTCAGTTTCATGTAGTTATGGGCAGATTTTCATCTTGTGGTTTAAAATTCTATCTTACCCACTATGACCTCTTGTCCTGAAAACATTTCATAAAGTAGTTTTAAGTCCTTCAGTGCTTTGATCACATGCTTGAAGTATCAGCACTGTCCTATTACTCTTATTTAAAATGAAAAATCCAATTACTATATTTAATCCTTGTTCTGAAAAAATCATTAGAGCTAAACTACTTTGAACATCTGAAAGGTTATGTATTGCTTTTCTGAATTATGTTAATATGTAACACAGTAACAGAGATGTGTTTTCCTCTTTTTCAAATATGTGATATTTAGGCTGAAACACTGTGACCTTTTAAAACAACAATACATCTTTTCTTAGGATAAGAATGGATATATTAATAATTAGACATCTTAAAAGAGATTTTTAGTGTGCGTGCTACAAAAGGAATGATCGGTCATTTCATAGGTAGAGACTGATACAGGGAAACAGAATTTTCACATGGAAGATGAATCATCTGTGTACTCGGAAGCAAGTTTGAAAAGAGTTTGGAGGAGAAAAAAATTGAAATCCCATAAGCTGATCCCATGGGCTGAAGGGGCTGGAGGGCTGATGGGCTGAAGCCTATCCCAGGCTTCATAGAGCCTGGAAAAATGAAAATAAGAAATTTCAGAAAGTATTCTGTAGATATGCAGAAAAATAATTAAAGTACCTGTACCTCTAAACATAGGATAAGACCAGAATGTTACAAGATTTGCATTATTTTCTTATTTGACCATCATTTTCAAAGAGAGAAAGAAGTAGTTTGTGAAGAACTTCTAGTTCTCCAGACAGCTTCATGGACAGGCAGGGAAGGGCAGCCCGGCGGGGAACCCGGGTACTGCACTGGGCTCCTCATGCTTGTGCTGCAGACCAGAAAGCCTGTTCATTAAATAACACCATTGAATGAAAAAAAAAAAAAAATAGCACAGATAAATGTTTTCAAGGAATGGACCGTATTTTCATTTCACTGATAATCCCATATGGAAATTCTGTTAAATATCCTTGTACTATGCATATAGTGAAGATTTCCACAGTATAAATAGCATGACAAAATTCAACTTCTCATCCTTTCTTTGTAAGCAGTATAAAAGTGTCCATGCTTTACAGACTATGAGGCTATTTTGGCTGTTTTTCCATATCACAAGGAAGAACAATAACAAACCAAAAGCACAAGATTTTTTTTTTTTTTTTCTGGAATATAAAAATGCTACTCATTTAGTGAGCTGCCAGTCCTTTTTTAGTTAAGCTCACTTATTTTTCAAATCATACGGTATTGCTTGCAAAAGTATGAAGAACCCCTACTGCTCCTTCTACTGCTATCCTGGCCAGACCAACATGGGAGATGTTTGAGTGTCTGCTGCAGACCATCACACCAGGAAGGTAGAAGTAGAACAGGCTGAGAAAGCTGGGCCTGTTCAGCCAGGGGAAGGGGATGCTGGGTGGGGAGATCTTGCCAGTGTATATGAACGGCTGCCACTTCTCAGTGGTGCCCAATGACAGCCCAAAAGGCGGTGGGTACAGATGGAAACACAGAAGATTCTAGTTTTTCCAGCCTCTAAGAATTTCTTCTACTTCTTGCCTAGGAACTCTCAGATACCTAGACAATGTTCATGAGGGGAAAATCTCATTTCCATTGTTTAAAATGTTCTATTTTTATGTATATTTTTTTCTGTAAATTGCTTTTGTTTTCCTTTTATACTACTGTTAAATTTTAAATATAGTGCACTGGGGAAACTGTCTGTTAGAACTGGCATTACACTTTGTTGTGTCAGGCTGGGTCAATATAAACCTGTTGTTCTTGTTGCAGGTGTTTTTGTTTGGGTTCCCCACAGAGAAAGCAAGCACAAACAGCCTTGCCTCTGGTTTTTCCTCCTTCTAGAAATCTGAATAATTTGTTAATGACAGCATATTATTTAATCAGCAGGGCAAATACTATGTGGGCGTTACGTGTTTCTTAAACTACATATAATTGATACGGGAAATGCAAAGCAAAGCAAAAATGACAGAACTAGACTGAGCGTTATTAGTTTGTGACTGGATGTGCCTTTTTAAGGAACAGATTGAGCTAACTCGGTGAAGTGAAAACCTTATCAGATGAAAATGGTTTAACCTACCATTAATATACAAGATTACCTTGGTGAACATATTTTTCATTAGCAATTACATAATGGACTTTCTCTCTTCTTTATTTCCAGCATTACTCCCTGATGAAACCAGTTAGCTGATAGGAAATATGCACATAAATATTCCTTGTTGATTCTCATTACTTCATGTATTTCTTTTTCACCTATGAAGACATGTAAAGAATGATGGCTTTGAAATTAAATGGAGCAGTTATTCACGTGAGAAGTGTGGTACTTCCTAGAAATAATACAAGGACCTGCGTGTGTGGAGGTGCCATTTGAAGACCTTGAGGAAATGGACAAACACAGAGAATGAAAATGAGAAATATAGCTGTTTAAAAGTACCTTTTAGCTGTTATGATACTATTATAATAGAAGATTGTTCTACAGTAACTTAGGAAAACAAAAAACAGCAAAAAAATGTTTTTCTTTCATGCTCTGCATAGGGAGAAGCACTTCTGATTTTTGTGGAAATAGAAATGGAATGGAATGGAAAATAGAATGGAAATAGATTCCCAATAATGATAAAAATACATGATGTAGGAGAGAAAAATTTGGTGGCTAATCAAAGCGTATATACATGGCAATATTTTTGGAGGGGGAGGGGGAGGGGTTAGTATGAGGTTATATATTCATTATATGTATCTTTCCTCTGACTATCGTCATTAAACCTCAGTATCTAGTCCCACAACAAATACAACACAACAGCACACAGCAGTAGAGATAACTTCAATTTTTCATTAAAATTCTACTTGTACAATGTATTTTTGATCTTAAAAAGGAAAAGGGTTCTGAAAATTAAGCTATCTGTATTGTGGTTCTTTCGAGAACTCTGAAGGAGGATTTCAATTCTTGCGATGAGCATGTGGTGCACATGTCAACATGCAAATCATAGCTCAATGTCCCTGTTATTTAAATAATGTTAATTCAAGAACTATTTCAAACCTAGAGGTAGTAATATTGATGTAATAAATATTAATTAAAAGTTCTTAAAATATAATTACATTGTGAAAGAGCAGAACTTCTGAATTTTCACTACTTTTTATCAAGTTGAATCAGTTCTTTGCCAGTTAATGTGACATTCTGGGGTTGCCAGTGGTGACCACGCACTGACATAGATGCACCTAGTCATTCACAGAGTGTAAACCAATTTGTAAATAAGTCTATTTGTAAATTTGTAAACAAATTTACAGACTTGCAGACTTATGGGTGGGAGTTCTTGCAAAGCCTTGATGGTTTTCTTTTTATTAAGATTTTGTGGAAGACTTATAGCTGCAGTTTAGATAATAATGAACGAATTAGTTACACAATTATTTGCTGAAGGATATTTTTCTTGGGAACACTGAACACAGTGAAGTGTTTGCATGGATTGACTATAAGGACAGAGCAGGTTCACATTGTGATCATCAGGAGCTCTAGAATTTTGCAGCTTAGCTATGGCCAGGTAATTTATAGTGCTCTTGGATCAGATGGTGTCCTCATAACTACTGCATTGGCAGCTTCAGGCATTTAGGTTTTCATTTAGCAATATAAATGTCACTAGGAGTGCCAGTAAATACTGACAAATCCCTGAAAAGGTCAGATTAGTTCTATAACTCAAATACCTGTCTGATGCTAATAGCTTTTCAAGGTTTTATGTAAACACTTTAAAATAAACAGCCTTCCATCAGGTCCCTGCAACATTTTTTTTAATATGCGCCTTTCACTTACACCTGCACTGTCATTGCTTCATGGAGGCTACAGTGTTCATTATACAAGTTCATTATGTTTAAAAGCATTTAAAGGTGGGGAGATATAATAAAAAAAGGCTAAGCAGTCAAACTAAAAACTAGGAGCTCAATGTTCCTATCCCAGACAACTGCCTCTGTGCTGCTGCAGTAATGATTTATCGGTGACATAGAGCAACTTGCCCTCTCCTCCTGACTTTGTGTTAGTTCTTCCACCTTTTTTACTTGTATGTCGTTCATGCCAGGCATAGGAATAATAGTTTATACTTCTGCTTTAAATCTCTATCTACTGTTTCCCTGAAAAGTTTATATTTTGCATTTCTGTAAAATAAATAAGAAATAAATAGATGCTCAGACACATTAAAGAAGCTATAAATACCTAAAATCATATCCTGCTGCCATCTACATGTTAAGAAATTCAAAAAATTGTTTAAAGAAAAGTGTAACAAGCTACTCTAAAACCTGCAGAGTCATAATGTGCCTGACTTTTCCTGCCCATTCCAGTTAAACTTCTGAATTAATATATAGATGCAGTTTTAGTTAGTTTATAATTACACTGAGGGCTTAAATTTAAATTAGAAACTAAGTCATAATCCTTAAGACTTGTCAAAAATTAACCGGTATTTGTGATATGATTTTCTTCCTGAAAGGCTATCTCTTTAAATCTATTTATGACTAAATTGTCTGACTTTGCTTGGTAGTTTTTACTTAATTTAATCAATGGTCACATGGTTAGTGAAGATGCATCAATTCAGGAAAGTAAATAAGGATATTTATTTCCACATTTTGTGCATTATGAATTTTGTATCAGAGACGTAGCAGACCAGAAAAGATGGATGAAGTACCTGCAATCTTTCCCTTAATGTGTCATCACGGCTGCATCTACCCTGGGGAGAATGCAGGCGCTCAAAATTTGAGCTGATTCATTCACCAGACTATTTTCAGCAAGAATTGGCAATTATATACTCTCCTTCAGGTTATACTGGTCTAACAATTTGGTTATAAAAAGCTACAAGAGCAGACAAACTATTCACTTACTTAAGCAGATTTTAATTCTATAGGATTTTGTTATGCCCCAAGAGTATGACATGTCTAACAGAATTTTTACAAATTACTTGAGAATACAGTGCCTTGTGCTTAGTGATCTGAAACTCCCTCTTCCCACCTCTGCTGAACTGAAACTGGGGGCATTAAATGCAATTAGACTTTTTTTTCTCTGATCAGCTATCACATCTTGTACATGGTTTCTGCATTTATATTGCGTTGTTGCTAAACTACTATTTAAAGTAAATTTGCTAATTTTTACACTTGTAGTGATATAGACTAGGATGGTCTAACCCAGTCTTTGCAGTTACAGCTTTTTTCTTGATTTTTATTGGAAAGTGAGTTTTGATTTTGCAGTCATTTCTCCAAAAATACATTTTACTTCAGTGAAAAGAACCTCTTCCAAATTTCTTTCTCATTACATCTACCTCATTAATGGAATATGTATAGATTTAGCCAGAACTGTGTGCTGCCTATAATCTACTTGGGGAAAATGCATTTGATGATAGAAACTCCTTCTATCATCTTTTGAATCTCTATGTGACATCCAAATAATGTTCTTTCCTTGACTGAATTTATCAAAAGAATGTTTTCAAAAGAAAACAACAAAAAGGCATAATTAACTATGATTAAGTAGTAATCATTTCTGATATTTAAGTTTATAAAAATTAAGTGAAACAAAGGTAATTGAGGTTGGAAGGAATATCATGGGGGTCTCTAGTCCAACGTATTGCTCAAGCAGGGTCAAATATGAGACCAGACCAAGTTCTTCAGGGCTTTATCCAGCTGAGTTTCAGAAATCTGCAAAGATGGACACTGTACAACATCGCTGGGCTTTAAGAAAAGATTGTTTTAATGCATTTTAGATAGATAGACTTTTCTTCGAGCATAGTTATTTGGATTATATATATTTAAAACTCAATTAAATCACAATTTAAACATCAGACTATAATTTTCTACTTCTTGAATTAATGAGATAGATAGTGAATTTTCCCTTTCAGTAGAGGGATTTCTTGTTTCACTGTCAGTGACAGCAGTCAGGTGAATAATTTTTAATAAAACCTAACCAAGTGTAGATTTTTTTTTAAAGTATACTAGCATAAAGAATTGTCTTAAAGATACTGTCAGAGTAGCACAATTTTTTTCTGCTTTAAAATCTTACACATCTAGCAATAGTTTCCTTATTTCTTCAAATACTTAAGAACTGCTTTGACCTATGATTTTTTGTTCAAATTGAGAAATGATTGAGAAGTGAGAACTGTGTAGCCTTAAATATTTTAAGTGTAAACAACATTTTTAAACCACATTCGGACTGAATAAAGTCTGAAATTTTAGGCCAATTGACGACTCTAGCACCCAGACCCAGCAAATAGCCCTGGCTGGTGGGGAAGCCTGGAAACCTTAGACTCCATTAATTGAAACTCTCAAAATTGTCAAGCTCTGAAAGGGGAGGAGAAGAGGAAGACAACAACATTAGAGGAAAACACACTGTTAACAGGACTGTGGATTTTGAGAGATTCCTTGGAATCTGGACTAAATTAGTTACAGCAAAAGTAAATGCATTAGCATGACATAGTGTCTAGGTCTCCATGTAGTGCCACTTGAACAGCTTAGGTTTTGTTGTCTATGACGTGACAGGAAGAGGAAATAGAAATGCACCACTGCTTAAAACTTGTTAAAACTTGAGGTATATAATGTGTTCTAATAGTTGGTTAGTGGTTTTTTGCACCCAAACCAGTCAAAACTTATCTCAGTATTAGAGAATGATAGTTTGCCTTCTGGTTTGTTCTGCAACATGCTTTTCCATGCCTGTACAGTAGAGAAAAAAAAAAAAATGTCAGTGAACATACTGAAACATATTTAAGGCAATGGAATGTTCCTTGTTTCTTCTCTTCCTTCCTATGTCGCCCCCTTTGGTAGGAGAGCTTCTGGGAGAAGCCATTCATTACTATTTTCATATTCACCATTTTTCACTGAACATTATTACTTTTGGTTATCAATCATCTTAAGAAGCCCTGGAAAAGGGAAGAAGAGGGCAAGAAGCAGTTATTAAGAAACTAGCTTGAACAAGGATTTTCTATTTGGTCTTTGATTCACCAGGCTTCAGTGGGCACATTTCTGTTTGACTAAACCTATAAATTAATATTGTCTCAAGAAAAGCCCAAGTGTCAAGAACTGAAATGTCATTATTAATTCCTCTTAGTAAAATTAGCTTAGGGTGTTCTTTTCTAAAGATAAATATATTTAGATAAAATAAATTAACTGACATTTCCCTAGGTAATGAATGAAAAAGTCTTTCTTGCTCTCTTAAGACATGGAGGAAGATCAAAATGGTTCAGCTGAGGCTTAAAGATCAAAGCTCATTGAAGTAGTGGGAAACAGACATCTCTTTGTTCTTCTATTTAAGAGCTGTATGGAATTGCAAGGTGTTGAAAATATGTGCAACTTTGGAAAATCATATTTCAGTTATTTCACTTTTTTGCATATGGGGAAATTGGATGTACACATTTAAAATAATAGTGTTGCTAAGATAGGCAGTATCATTATGAACCTTTTATTTTTCTCTTCTTGAATGCTACAGTTAAAAGCTTGTATAGTTGACATAATTCAGTGTAATCTGTTATTTTTCCATTTCCAGCCTAATGACAGTTTGTGAAAGGCTGAAAGAATACTACAAAAATAAATGATCTAGGCTACCACAGACGGTATGAACTGTAGTTGGAAATTTCTGTCCTTGTACTGAATACTTTGTGAAAGATGCCATGCAAGAAAATGCAACTGCACCAAACCTTCCTGAGGAAAAGGAGAAAAATAAAAAAGGAAAATTCAAGTTAAAACTAATGTTCTTTAGTAGTAAGTACAGCCAAATAGGCAGGCAAAAGAGAACAATTGAGGGCAGTTTTTGTCTTTTGCAAGTGGAGTCACTAATGCTCGCTAATATTCTGACATCCTGCTTCAATCAGCCCCATTCACATCTGAATGATGACCTGCTCAGTGATAGCAAAACTGATTTTTCAACCCAATCATCTAGGCTATTGCACCCTGCCAACATCTACAGTTTAGGCAATTTAAAGATTTCCTCTTCCTGAGAACCTGATAGTCATACATTGATCAGTGTGGGACTGGTAGGGAGAATGTGGCCCTTCTTGAGAGTAAGCAGTAACCTAGAACCACTGCGTTTCTTGTTCAGCCTTTCTGTGTGTATCTAGATCCTCAACCCTCTTTCCCAAACATCTGTTTATTTTAATGTTGCATGACAAAATATTTTAGGATAGGATTTTACTTGTTCCACAGAAAAGAAGAAAAGAATTATAAAGTACACATATAGCTTTAAATGACATATCATTTTATAAGACGTGCAGTGAGTCAACTTTCACCACCAGTTTTTTAAATTAGTGGTTAGAAGCTAGTATGTGTGAAAGGGAAATGGTAATATCGTTCAAAATTCTGCTGTGATTCTCTATCTTCATCTTTTTTGGGGGGGAGGAATAACCCTAGAATATATGTGGCATTTTCTGTTTTTTTAATAATGAGATTAAGTAGTATGGCAAAGTATGTAATTACAGGAGTTGTTACCATTTGTTGTGTTTCTTCTTTTTGAAAGATATTGTTAGAAAATTACATTAACACAAAAAAACAGATTTTTTTTATATGTGCACCAAGTCCACAATTTAAAATGTGACTTTTCTATGAAAAAGTGATACTGTAATTAACATTTTAATTAAAAATGTTTTCACTATTTTTAATTATATTGTTTTTAATTTAACTTCATGAAATAATCTTTTGATGGAAGATCTATTGAAAAAAAGATAGTTTCCTGGTTGTAATTTAGTGAATAAAAATGAACATGAAAAGAAACGTTTCCGAATGGGTTCTAATTAGACCTTGTGTTGACGGTTCCCACAGCAAAAGTTAAATGCAAAAGGAGTTGAAATTGATGGAAAGCCTCTTAATCTGACTTGATTGCAAATGAAAATGCAAAAATAAGTTGATAAATTCTCCAGTCTTTAAATATTAAATTAATAAATTTGACTGTGTTAATTTGTAAATGTAAATGTAAATGTAAAAAAGAATCTTGTATCTTTTTATTAATTTGCTTAAAAGAAAGGGTAGTATGCATATGGCAAAAGAATTCAGGAATAGTTGCATGTTTTAAAAATATGAAAACCAAACTAAAATTAGCACTTTGAAATTTAGGTTTCGCAAAGACTTTCCGAAGAAGTTCTGTATTAAGTAATGTATTAAGCAGAGTTCTCTACTTTTTTTTTTGATAATATTTTATCTGAAAGCTTTAATACTCATTAGATTCCTCTAAGGCCTGGAAGAGGTAGAGTCTTATGAGAAAGGGTCTCATACACCTGCCTTTTCTTATGAATTTGCTGGAAATACACTTGAAAATACCTTCTTTCCCTAGAGCTCGGAATGAGGTGCTGAAATTTTGACAAGAAATTTTATGGAATAAATATTAATTTTACTGCTCCCTATGGAAGAAATACCAATGCTTGGATATTGTGTAGTGATTTTTTACTTCTTTTTCCCATGAGCACCAGATGACTGTCATGATCTGTTGAAAAACACTATATTCAGCAGCAAAGAAAAGTATCTGAATATATTTATTATACAAACGTAAATCAAATATAAACATTCAATATATATTGGAACAAAACTCTACTTTCTCCTGAGGTCTATTCATGTACACTTCATGATTGCCTTCCTGATTGATGATGTGAGAATTATTCTGAAGGCACAGCAGAGAAAATATTGGATATATTTCAATTAATGTAGCAAAGCAAATATTAATACCTATATTCTAAATGTTTTTCTTCAGTATGACATTAAATAAAATTGAGTAACTGAATTAGTACTGAATGCTCCTAAAGTATGTGATCATAGAAAACTGAAAACTGTTAAGAGAGCTTACATCACATTACTTATATTTGTACAGCCCTCCTTCCTTTCCTTTGATTTACCTTTAAGGTTAGCTAGCCCCAAAACTATGATTTTGGAGTATTCAAAATAGTAAAATAGAATAAGATTACTCTGTAAACAGGGAAATCTTATTACTGCTGGGTAAGAAAGATTAAGTCTTGCGAACAAATCCACTGTGATCTTAGCAAGATGTCCTTTCTTAAAGTCTTATTTCCTTTTCAGTCCAGCAACCTGGGTTCTTGGATAGAACAAATCTTTCCATCTGTTCCCATCCCTTTTGATTTCTGTCCGTGGCTCTGTCCCTGTGTCAGGCTATTCTTGCAGGGAGCTGCTCTGTGCAGCCTGCGGGCACCGTGCGGCACTCGCGCCATGGGCCATCCTGCACACCTCCATTCCCTGCTGAAGAGGCTGCTCCGCTGTGGACGTCAGTCCGGAAAGGCAAATTTGCAGCTTTCTGCTCTCTCTTGTTCATGCAAGATGCTCTTTAGCAGAACAATATATGATATTTGTTCTTTTTGTTCTGCAAATTAAAAAACAAGCTTTTTTTTTTTCCTTTTTTTTTTTCACCCTCCTTTCTCATTCCTTTCCTCCACTATAATGCCTGGGGAAAGGATAAAGAAACCTGTAGCCTGTTGAACATTTTCTCAATGTGCTCTTCATCTCCTTTAGCTGATTCTGGGACATCTTACAAATTCTGTTCCTAGAAAAGCACTTTGTTGTGTCTTTATTTCATTAGTGCACATTGACGATTTTAGTATGAAAAGAGGGAAGTAAACCAAAAAGTCAAATTCATTTTAAGCTCTATTAAGCACATCCATCCTCTCTCCACCCTGCTATTTGCTGGAAAGGAAGAGGATAAACTGGTGAACAAAAAACTTTGAGGCTTTACAGGATCCTCAAATTCAAATTTTAGATGCAAATATTAAAATTGTGATAAAAAATCTAATGCAATATTGTTAATGAATATAGTAGCCTCAATTTACATCAGCGTTGGCAGATCCAGCACAAAAATCAAAAGGCTGAAAAATGACAGGACAATTTTTAAGGTTGGAAGAGGATGTTTAGAGAGACTTGCCTGCAGGAGGACAAATCTGCTAATGATGTTTTGTATTCATAACAACACCTCTGATTGATAAGACAGACTTTACACTATATATATATTATATATATATATTAGAATTTTTTAAGAGTTTTCCATCCCTGCAGTAGTTCTCACCACAAGGTTAAGGCATTCGGAAGCCAGTACATTCAGTGCTGTGAATCATTGAACACGTATGGAATATGTCAGGAGCCATAATATGGGAGAATATTTGCAATTATACCAAGCTCAAAATACTTGTGAAGTTTTAAGTTATAGAGGATATGAGAAAGAATTTTTTTTTTTAATTTTAAACTCCATGTATGAAATGTTTGCAGACTACTGCAACAATGTGTTGTTCTGTTGTATTGTTCCCCATGGATGAGCAGCAGGTCTGTTCAAGTAGCGATATCTTGGATGAACTCAGAAGCAAAAGCCATCCTCTTAATCCCTAACTGTAGGACACACCTCCATCAAAGAGGGAATAAATCCAGTCTTGCCAACCTGCCAGGAACAGAGAGACAAACACTTGTCAAAGTCGATCTCTGCTTATAGAGAAGGAGAAAAGCTTGTTACTCTGTGTACAATTTTAAATTTAAGCCTTACAGCAAGGTTGAAACCTGTTTAGGAACATTTCCACTAAAGAATTTTCATTGCCATAACTAGATTTTTTCTAAAATGAAGCTATTCTTCAGTCACAGGTGTAAGAGATTCTGTGAAAGCAGTAGCAATGGAACTTTAAATTAGTGATTCCTACTGGAGCATTAAATGAGGATGCTATTTTTCTCCATCCTGATGTTTTTCAGAACTGTTTGAAATCACTTAAGGCAGCAATATAACAATTTAGAAAGTAATGAAAATACCATCTTCTACTCACATCCTTTCCTTTCCTGAAAGATTAAGTTACTGTAGAACAATTCTTTGGTTGCAGATCTAAAATTGAAATGGTGAGGCAGAAGCCATACTGCTACACAACCTACTCTCTGTAAAGTGAAATCATTCATGTAAGATCTGCATGATCAAGTGTAAAGTTTTTACTCAAGTTAGCTATAAGAAGTATATTTCTAATTACTCAAAGCAAAACCAAAAATACTAATATGAGAAACAGGAACAGGATTTTTCTCTTAGTTGAATAAGCTAGTCTTGTTTCTATACTAAAAAGGTATATATTGATATATTAGAATTACTATGAGAGATTTGATTTTACAAGGTATATTGCCAAATTGCTGCATAAACTGTGCAAAATGTTCTCAAAACCAAAACATGGCTGTACCCCTCTAATATGGCTGATAAGTACAACATGATCATAATATTTTAGTCCTAAAGTTGTAGAAAACTTATTTTTCCAAATGTAACTAAACTGCATTTTCTTTTTTAGATATTTTCCTGTATACCTATTAATCCAAACTGATTCAAAAAATCTTAATTAAGAGTAAATCCTGCAAAAACTGATTTTCTAACTTTTCTGAATTTTCCCAGTATGCTTTACCTATCTGCATTTTTAGTCACTTGCTAGGAGCAAGTGGCAGAGCTAATTATATGTATAAAACAAAGCAATTGCAAACTTCCATTGTGTTTTAGAAGTTACATATTCTTTAGGAAATACTGAAAAAATGTGTAAGAAAAAATGCAAATTGGGATTTATTTATTTATTTCTACATTTTAACTCTTTCTTCAAACTTTGATGCCAATTGGAAAAATTATGCTGACTTCAGCCAAACCTGGAGGGTACTTTCCGTTGATTATATATGGGACCTATATAATTTGTTTTTCCAGTAAACTGTTTCTGTAATTTTTTCCTGTAGAAATCCTACTGAGAATCATCTGAAAAAATGGCTTTTAACCATAGGATGTTATAAAAGCTCTTAGTAACTCATTTTTTTGAAACTGTCCATGAAAGCAGGTGCTCAGCATAACAGCAGTGAAAAGGTAGACTAACTGTGCTCATCTTATTGAAAGAAAGGAAAGAAAGAAAGAAAGGAAAGAAAGAAAGAAAGGAAAGAAAGAAAGAAAGGAAAGAAAGAAAGAAAGGAAAGAAAGAAAGAAAGGAAAGAAAGAAAGAAAGGAAAGAAAGAAAGAAAGGAAAGAAAGAAAGAAAGAAAGAAAGGAAAGAAAGAAAGAAAGAAAGAAAGGAAAGAAAGAAAGAAAGAAAGAAAGAAAGGAAAGAAAGAAAGAAAGAAAGAAAGAAAGAAAGGAAAGAAAGAAAGAAAGAAAGAAAGAAAAGAAAGAAAGAAAGAAAGAAAGGAAAGAAAGAAAGAAAGGAAAGAAAGAAAGAAAGGAAAGAAAGAAAGAAAGGAAAGAAAGAAAGAAAGGAAAGAAAGAAAGAAAGGAAAGAAAGAAAGAAAGGAAAGAAAGAAAGAAAGGAAAGAAAGAAAGAAAGGAAAGAAAGAAAGAAAGGAAAGAAAGAAAGAAAGGAAAGAAAGAAAGAAAGGAAAGAAAGAAAGAAAGGAAAGAAAGAAAGAAAGGAAAGAAAGAAAGAAAGGAAAGAAAGAAAGAAAGGAAAGAAAGAAAGAAAGGAAAGAAAGAAAGAAAGGAAAGAAAGAAAGAAAGGAAAGAAAGAAAGAAAGGAAAGAAAGAAAGAAAGGAAAGAAAGAAAGAAAGGAAAGAAAGAAAGAAAGGAAAGAAAGAAAGAAAGGAAAGAAAGAAAGAAAGGAAAGAAAGAAAGAAAGGAAAGAAAGAAAGAAAGGAAAGAAAGAAAGAAAGGAAAGAAAGAAAGAAAGGAAAGAAAGAAAGAAAGGAAAGAAAGAAAGAAAGGAAAGAAAGAAAGAAAGGAAAGAAAGAAAGAAAGGAAAGAAAGAAAGAAAGGAAAGAAAGAAAGAAAGGAAAGAAAGAAAGAAAGGAAAGAAAGAAAGAAAGGAAAGAAAGAAAGAAAGGAAAGAAAGAAAGAAAGGAAAGAAAGAAAGAAAGGAAAGAAAGAAAGAAAGGAAAGAAAGAAAGAAAGGAAAGAAAGAAAGAAAGAAAGAAAGGAAAGAAAGAAAGAAAGAAAGAAAGGAAAGAAAGAAAGAAAGAAAGAAAGAAAGGAAAGAAAGAAAGAAAGAAAGAAAGAAAGAAAGAAAGAAAAAAAGAAAGAAAAAAAGAAAGAAAGAAAGAAAGAAAGAAAGAAAGAAAGAAAGAAAGAAAGAAAGAGAGAGGAAGGAAGGAAGGAAGGAAATGCAATCCACAGTAAAATAGCCTGACATGATAAAAATATAAGGCTGTGCAGAAAACGCAACGAACCCTGGGATACTCCTTACAAGAATCTTCAATTAGAAATAATAATTGAAGGAAAAGTGTGATTCTATGATCTGTAAAAGTAAGTCTTCTGTCAATCTGGGTGAAGAACCTATAGCATTAGATGGATACGTTCTGCCAAATGAACTGCCCCTCGTGGCCAAATAAGTCTCCAGGCACCAGGAACTGATCTTTGAGTATTGTAGGAGTTAAGACCAAGCTCTCAGGAAGATCTCTAACTCACTCAGGTGTTTTAACTTCTCAGCAACTTCCATGTGGATGATTGGGATAGCTGTTGGGGTAGCCGGGGGGAGACAGACTAAGAGGAAACGTGCACCTGCATGTTGCATTTTGCATCTAAAGCAATGTTCTCCCTTGTTTTAGAGAGAAGAATTCAAATTAGTACAGGATATTCCCAGGTAATGTAGCTTATCAAGGTCTATTTAAACCAAAATGTTATGGAGTGTTATGGAGGAAGGGGAAAAAAAAAAAAAGAAGACATAGCTACCACAATTAAGCTTCTGCTGGATTTTAGTGGAAATTCTAGAATCACTGAGGCATGCTATGGAAAAGTCTTCCATGGCAATAGTGAGGGAAAATAAAATCTCATTATATTTTAGGTGCAGTTTGATCACTTTAGGAAAAGCGGACTAACTCTGCAGAGGCAAGACCGAATGTAAAAGCTTTTTCTCTATTCATCACTCATGTTGAGACACTCTTAACTCATGTGGAACACTCTCCCCAAGTAAAACTTCTTTACAACTATATCCTGTATTAACTTTACTTTATGTACTTTATGTGGTGTTATTCCACCTCAATGCTCACTTAAGAAACCCATATCTAAGATCTTTGTTCTTTTTTTCTACCATATTTGCATGTTGTGGTATTCTTTTAAAAAATAGGCACTACTTTCCAAAGAAAATCTGGGCATTGTACCAAAAGCAGTTTTTCTGAAGCCTTTCCCTTGAACAACTTGCAGAACAGGAGGGATTTTCAACTGGAGCTTCTGTTTTGTCACTGGAGTTCAGACAGTGCCTTTTCAGACGGTTTATTACAGTGTGTGAGAGACAGAAAAAGAATTGGTATATAAACATTATACATGTTGCTTAGCACATTATCTTTCTACTGCTTTCTTTTTGAAAGCACAGAATCTACTGTTGTGTTCTGCATTTACCATAACAAAACTAATTCAAATTGACGTTTTCATGATGCTTTTGGCATACAAAGCAGATGGATTCCTAAAATGAAAAGTTTAATAAAGCAATTAAGGTACGTTTATAAATTAAGTAATCTAAGTGATAAGATAATTGGAAACTGTAAAGAGGAGTGAAAACATAAAACTTAACAAAGGAATTTCACAGATCAGCACATACTAGGGTAAGCCTTTCTGGCAGTCCATGTAGACAAGTCATTTATTTTGATTCCTGACCCCTAGATTTCCACAGGACAATTTTACAGGTGTTAAGTACGTACAGTTTGACTACAAATGCCAAGAGCGTTAGGAATTTTGTGGTGATAAAACAGATTAGAGTGATAAGATGAATGGAAAATTTTTGACAACTAAATCGTTTTGTGGGACAAATAGTGAATTTGTACAAAATGGAATTTAGAGCTTGTGTAGTGCAACACAATATATATGTAATCTTTAGATTTAACATGTAGTTTTGACTTCAATGAATTCTGCATGTATTCAGCAGTGATATAAGCAGAACCAAATTAATATAGGAAAGCTTCAGAGTAAACTAAAGCTTTCAGCTCAGTAAGAACTAGATGAGTTACCTGTCACTCTTTCCTGCAGGAGCTGAATATCAATCATTGCTCTCCTGTTTGACGGGCTCTTCTTTTTGTGTCCACCACACTCTTCTGTCGATTTGTCAAACCAGCTGTCATAATAAAGTTAACCTTAGAGCAGATGCTTTAAACTTACACTTAATATCAAATTCATTGCATTTGAAGAAAATGATCTTTTCTTTCCAACTGTAGTTGGAACTGGAAACTGCTGCTTATGTAGCAACAGGTAGTATCTCTACTTAATATACTTTGTCCTGGTTTATACTCTAAGAGTGGAAGCTTCTGAGTATCTAGGCTCAAGGTTTGCCAACATCGTCACTGCATTTTCTGATGATGTTTTCGGAGCTCCTGGGCCAGAAACACTGACATCTCCCTTCTCACTATTTCAATACATTGTCCATCACAGCTGCTTAATATGGTGACAAGATGCTAATGGATAGTTCACTTATTCTCTATGCAGAAATTATTTTTCTGATATTGAAAATAGAGATGTGTAGGTTTCGAATTTCTTATTTTTCACGTAGGATGGGTTGTTTAGCAATCCTACATGTTCAACTTTTCATATAAAAATTGAAAAATTGAATAATGGCTGATTTATTTCTGTCTTTGATATTTTTTATCAAAGTAGCACAAGAAGATATAGAAACCATAATTAAAAGCCTACTATATTTTTATTTCAAGGAGTTAGAAATGTTTAACATGCTAAAATAGTTAAATAAATGGGTAGGTTTCCACCTTTTGCTGTAGCATCATTTCCACATGCAGAAAATCTTTCGTAGGTATATGTACATATACACAAGAAAATACTCTTAAAAATCAAGATATATTTATTAGTCTTTATAGGCAGGGCTTAAGGATTAATATATACATGTATTACATATGAAATTAAGCTAAAAAGTTTTATTTCTGGCTCTTTTTTTTCTATGATATTGAAAAGATGATAATACTATTTTTTTCATTGAAATAGAAAAGGTTGTAGAAAGGGCCAATCATATTCAGTTCTTGCTATACGTCTTTGCATATAGGTATAATAACTTGTCAGATACACATGGTTATGTGACCCTGAAAGACCACAGTCAACAGAAAATATCAATTCAGATCGATACTGATACCATCCTCATGTTGAATATGTTCACTCACCAACCATTTTCACCAGAAAAAAAAGACACCTACACAAAAATGAAAATGTTCTAGTAAAATTATTTATAGTGCAGCATAACTCTGTTATATGATTTCATCTTTGTTAGCACTAAAACATTCTGACATTTCCTAATTAATGCTATTACATATGCTAATTCTTGGTAAGAGGGGTCCAAAGAGCACAGCTGAGAACATTCTGTCTGCTTTGCATAATTGCTCCGAGCAGCTGTATACCTTATTTCTTCAATACAAAACAGTAAATACCACTTAAGCCAGATAAAGATTTGCTAGTGCCATTTTCAATCAGTAGCTGATTGAAATTACCGTATATAAAAATACATTTTTTTCCTTAGGAAATTTGGATTGATGTCTCTTTATCAGATACTTAACTTCACATGCAGGTCTTTTATAGCAGGCATCTGACAACCCATTTTTTCCCTTTTGTTTTGCTCTGCTGTGTCATCAAATGACTATACTTAAAGTATATGCAGTGTAGCAAAGACATTCCTGTGGTTAATTTTTTATTAGATAAATTTGTATATCCTGAAAGTTTATTCTAGTGCTTTTAGATAAAACTCCTTTTAGAACCTAAGGGAGTGTGAGATGAGAAATGAAGACTGCATGTGCTATGCACAGTTAAATGAAAGGCTGCAAATTTTGCTATCTTCTCATGGATAACTTTCAGAGTGATATGCAAAAATAGTGTTCCCCGTGGCAGGGAGAAGACCTTACGAGAGCTCTTGGCTTGATTTTTAATCATTAAAATCACTGAGGAAACCCTCATGCTAATGTGTCACTGCTGGGTCCTGTGGGTGTTGAGGGATGTGCAGGGAGGGCCGTCGGGGTCGGGCAATGCGCTGCCCTCTATTCCACTCTGCCTCCACGACCACTTCTAACTCTGCAGCCCTACCTGTTCTCACTGCTGTTGAGAAGCCTGATCGAGGAGAATTCCTGGTTTAAAACAAGGAAATAAATAAAGGTTCAACTGTAATTTTTCCTGCTTACTTGTCAGTCCCAGAGAAAGGATTACACAAGTTCTCAGATCTCAAGCCCCCTTGCCAATTTGAAGACAAACATAAAGCACTTCCCTGAGTATTAGCCTACATATTTACGAGTATTTTCAGATTTACTTCTGATTTCCCTCTTCTTGATGAAGATAGCATTAACTTCCCTATACAACAAAATAACACATTGTTTTTCTAGGGTAGATGGATGGTTGTTGTGCTGCTCTTGCGCGGGTTTCCTTTCCCATATGGCGTGCCTCTGGCAAGCTCTGGGATGTGCTGCAGCTTCGCTCGCCGTCAGCGCTGTGCTATCACACTACCCTCTCATATGATAAATCAAATCACTGCTTTGTCAGGAATGATGAAAACAAACTGATCTTTTAACATCCTGCAGTAATGAAATGCTGGCACTTTAGACACCCATATACCCTGTGCATATATATTATACTTAGTCTATTTAAGGCAATCCCTAGACTTCCTTAGACTTTGTGTTTGTGTGTGTTCTCTGATAGAATAGTGTCCACAGTTTGTCACTATTTCTAATATTATATGTATTGCAACGAAAGCAGCTCTGGTGCCCAGACCTTAGCAGTTTCTAGTCCCAGGGATGTCTGCAGCTAAGCACAAATTATGTCTTAAAACCGTTTACACGCTCTGGCTTTAAATCCCTTATGAGCCTTGTGTGATGTGTGTGTGTGTGCATGCACACAAATTGAAATGCAATAGAAATGCATTTGCAAAGATTATTTATTGGCTGCGACATACGACTCTTGTGCCTCTTCTCCTTTCTATCCTGATGCCTTACCAGGAATGCAGTAGGGCTCAGACACCCTGTGCCTTTCAGGGCAGCAATAACCCCTGCTTGGTGTCACACTCAGCACCACGTAGATAGGTTTGCCAGTCCTTCACCAAGGTTAATAGTGACAGAGAAACCAGCAGGTCTGTTGGCTAATGCCTTTGTCAGCGTGACCTATAATGAGATTGCTGAAATACCTCCGTTGTTTATAAAAAACATCTGAAACACACAAAGCAACTGTTTACTTCAAGCTTTTTTCCCCTTTTAAGCTGCTTATATTTTAATGACTGTGACGTGTCACTTTGTGTCAGACCCTTTCATGTAACTTTCATATTTGCAAATTTTATGTATAATAAAATATGACTGAAGAGAAATATTTTAATTAGAAAATATGTAGTGTTATAGCAATGTTATCTCACAGTGTGCTTTGCTTTCATCTGTAGGTATCTTTGCAGCTTTTATAATGTTCTGTCCAACCATAAAGAGACTATACATCTCATTAGTGCTAGCATTCAGTTTGATGCTTTCCTATCACATCAGTTTGATGCTTTTCTACCTTTTCTATAGGTAGGAAAGATAAAAGATTTCTATAGATTATCATGGAGCAGATCTCACATAGTAAAAGTAACAAACAAATCTTTGTCAGCACAAACTCAGTCATTGCTCCAGTTGAGTGATGCCATCAAAAATGTCTTTACATTGTTTAAGGCTGAGTTTATATCAGTGCAGAGTTGTAGAAAATCTGTAGCTTGTGACTTCACCCGTTACTTGATCTTCACAGATTCTAACATTATTGGGCACTTTTTTTCTCCTTCTTGGCACTCGGTCTTAGCTTAGTTACTTTTTATTTTACGTAATATTTTAGACAAATCATAATACCACAAATATTATTTAATAATTCTAGAGATTAGGAATGCATTAAGGAATTACACTAATGTTTGCCATAGACATCCATTCTTGATGTCTTTCCACAGAAATCTGAACATCCTGTTTTAGATTTGTATATAGTTTTATGCACCTGCCTATAAAAGTAGATATATATTTATATCACAAAAGAAAAATGTAAAAAATTGACTACAATGTAATGAAAGCAAGTCATGGAGGTCAATGGGATTCATTTTGTTTATTATAATGTAGCTAGAGTTAGGTCTGTGGTAGGCAATTTTGAAAATCCAGTCTTGCATCTATATTTATTTGCATCTATATTAATTTCAAAAAGAATAAAGTTCTGTCGGTTTTACTAGCAAAATGTATCCTTGGTAAATATTTTTGATCTCACCTTTTCTGCTTTTTTTCATATAATACACCTGTAATATAGAGACTTTTTATGGTCTACATAATAATTTCCACAACTCATGTGAATGTTTCTCCCATTGGTCAAGAAATGGTAACAACAGCACTATTAATAGAAGCATACACCACATTAATAGAAGATTAAATGTCTTCCAGAAAATATTTTCAATTAACAGCCTCAACTAAAGACCCATGCAGACATGGTCATACACTGTGAGCAGCCACAGGCAGCAGTGACAATGGATAGATCCTGCTAAGTGCAGAAACTACCCACCAATTCTTCGAACCAAACACCGCAAACAATACTGGGCAGCCATTCCACAAAAAAGCTTCAGTGATATCTCACATATCTCTATTTAGGCACTTAGGGAGATTCACAAAACTGATCTAGATATGTAAAATGTCCTTGAAGGAAATTTTGACCCTAGGCTGAAACATGCACCAACCCCTGCATACTGAACTCTAACACATCAAAGTCAGTGAACAGGAAAAGTCAAGGAACAAGGAAAGGTGAAATCTAAGTAAATTGATTACTCTGCACTATTTCATCATCTTTCTGTTTCTTGTAGGTAGTCCTTTATGGGAAACTGAAATACGTAGGCTACCACATGTATGTAAGTGGATTCAGTATGGCCAGGGAATGCTAATCAAATCAGATTTTGTGCTCGACATCACTCTCTTGAATTCAGGACACACTGTTTAATCTGTCAGCAAGCTGGAGATAGAGCATGTCCAGTACTGTAATGCGAACTGCTGAGAGACATTATTATCTCAAGCCTTCAGTGCTGAAAGTATCTCAGCTTAACATGTCTTGAATCACTCTCATAAGCTTAAGCAGTTAAAATGGTTCATACAGGACTAAGTCGTGGACTTTCAGTGAACTAAGTGGTTGACTTTGATATTTATTAATGCAAAGTGCTATATAAGAGCTTGGTATATAATGCCATCTGCTGGCATTTTATTTGCTATTTATGTATACTGACTACGTCTAGAAAGAATTATTTAATAACATTTTTTTTTTCTGCCTAAAAATGCAAACCTGTAAAGAAGACACTTATACTTGGATGTTTAATTTAACAGATGTTCATTTTAAGGAGTGCATCATTTAAAAATTTTGGAAGAGGATTTAGATATTTAATCTAGTACTTTATCAAATATGTATTTTAATGTGTGTGCTACAGACAATGATAAAACTACCTTGAATGAAAATACTGATTTTAATCTCAGTTTTAATATCAAATATAAAGATTTTTAATATCAAGTATCAAAAAAATTGTGCATTTTTTTCTTCATAAGGCATTAAAAGCCTGAGTTTAGCTAACTGAATTGAGCCTCTAGAGAATGAGATCCAGAATAAGCCATATCAGTTTAGTTTTCTACATAGTGATATTTGTGTTTGAGTTAGCTGACTAGTAATCAATAGAATCAGTGGATCCTGTGGTCCCTGTGTCCTCTCTGACAGACCTGTGTAGATATTTTTGGTAGCTTGGATGATCAGGTATGTAAAATGTCTTAGATGTTTAAGGATATTTAGGAAACAGGACTAGATCTCCATAAATATAAACTGGAGCTTAAGCGTTTTTCATAGGCCCCCTCTATGAAGACAGTTGTATTCAGCTGCCTAAATGTCAAAGTGAGCACAGGACAGTGGCCTTCCTAAAATAGTTATCTGAGGACATGAGGACAAAGCCCTCCCAAAATGATGGTCTGTCTTGTTTGACCAGAAAGGAAGCCGAGTTAACTAACTTTGGCAGACATCTAACTTTAAGATGCCTCCAGTCAGGAAAAAGTGAAGCATTCTGTAGTTCAAAAATTTCTAGTGTTTTTAAATTTTGCAGGAAGACAGCAAAAGAATGAACTATAGTATTTAAGGTGCTCAGTTACAAGAACAGTGTAAGGAAAAAATTGCTTATATACAATTTGGCTTTTGAATCTCTATATATCATGTTTGCCATTATCTTTTATTATTTTAAAAGATTGATTGTATAAAGATTTTTTAAGTTACTGATTACATTAAACTTAAAGAAATGGATGTATTGAGAAAGTATTGAGTAAAGGGTAAGTAGGCTGCTTGGAGCAGACTCTTGGGTATTTCATAATATGTATGAAAAATACAGAGTAATTGATGTATGGCCCATCTATGAGGAACAAAATTATGGTAAGATATCTCTCTAAGACTCGAAGCATTATATAGAATTTTACCAATCTGAAAGTGAATAATTACAAGTAGATGAAGGCTATCCCTAGAATTTCAAAAGTCTATCTCTAGAATTTCAAATAGGATCTTTTTTGGTTTTACAATGTTAAATTAGTCAGACACATTCAACATATCTAAGTGATGTCTGAAATTTTAAACAGGACCATTTATTCTTTTATTTGCCCAGCTTGATTTTGGTTTTCTTTGTTTCCTTGTTTGTTTTCTTGCTTGTTCATTTGAGGTCTTTTTGCGTTTGTAGATTTCTGCAAGTAACCCAAAGGGAACTGCACATGGAAGTCACAGCCCCTTTAAGATAGGAGTGTTTCTCATCTAGTCCTTTATTTTGGTGCCATATTTCTAGGCATAATCCGTTGTGGTTGAACACTGGGCATGTAACATTTGAAGCATGCTTACAACTTGTTTCTTCTTGTTTAAAGAAAAAAAAAGTTAGTTAGTTTATACTATTGTGTAATGCATTCTATGCTTATCCGAAGGGAAAGGGAAAACCAAGTTATTTCAGTAAGCATTTTGTCACGAAAATAGGTATAACAGAATTTTAGTTCTATTGTATTTTTGTGCTTATTTTGCTTTTTAAGGCTATAAACAGAGGAAGGAATAGCTTGACTTATCTGTGCTTTTACATTTCACCATGTACACTTAATATCTGAAAAGCAGATAGCTAACATGCTTTCTGATCAATAGACAGAATGATGCTGTGCAACATGAACAGTTTGCACAAGTCTATAGGGTGATTAGTTTTAGGCTTTAGGTTGGAAGATTTGTTTCGGAAAATATGGAAGAAAATTTTATTTCCTTTTTATCTTGCTTTTAGAAATAATGCAATTAGTTTCATACCTTAGGCAAATTAGCAAACTCTGCATCCTAAGCAGACTGTGCCTTTTATAAGTGCACTGCAAAAGAACAAAAAACATTGACATAGAAAATGAAAATAAGCTTTTGTTTCTTATTTTGATGGTGCAATGGCTATTGCTTTGTAGGCATACCCCCTACCCACCTATTCTGTTTAAAGCGCACTTGAATTGAATCAATGTCCTTACTGAGAAAAAAAGGCATATTTACACATTGATCTGAACCCTTACAGAATTAAACTTAATTTGATTTTTTTTAGAAAGTCTGAATTTACATATTTCCATTGTGAGAAATTTACATCAGTTTTATTTTCACTCATGAATAAACTCATGAATAAGCAAATCCATAAGGCAGACTACAGAATAATAGTGGTGATATTAATGGCTTTGGTACCCACAAGGCAAACTTCACTTTTTTTTTTTTTTTGACCTGTCTTGCTGTTGTTTGCGGTGTGGATGGTGGGGGGCAAATTTGGTAACAGATGAATCCCCTGCCATTCCAGACGCTCCTCAAAGGTTAAAGGGACTAGGGGTGGCTGGACTCATCTCTTAATACCAAATACTGCGTTAGCTATACGCCCAACTCTGGCAGTATCGGATTCACCAACAGTCTGTTGACTGTAGGTCTGATTGCCTCCAAAACAAGTGATTGGGTTCATGAATACCACAAATTATTCAAATACAACATTTGAAAAACAGGTTTCGGTTGTCAGTATAGGAAATTCTCTTATTACAGTGTGAGGTTCTTAGCTAGTGCCTAGTGTACAAATGTGCAATCATCACTCAACCAGAAGATGGGAGAGGGCTCTCAGTCTTGAGGAGTCTCCTCAGGCTGTGTCCATCTGAGAGGAGGAAAGGGGTTCAGCCGGTCGACTGATCCAGAATTTACGATGGAATCTTCCCTCTCTCCTCTTCCTTCTTCCTTTGTTCCTCTTCATCTGTTCTTACCATCCTATTCTTCCTTCCTACAATATCCCTCCTTAGTTTGCCTTTTATGTATTTTCTTTTACATTTAGGTGGGGCTTGAGTGACTCTAGTCATACTTTCGTTATTCATTGATTTAAAAAGTTCTCCCAAGTTAATTGAAAATCTAGAGAGCATGCTCAGTGAGGAGCTGTGTTCAGTGAGATGGGGTTGTGTATTGGCATTATAATGAGATTAGAAGGAGGAGACTTTTGAGCAAAGTCAATTGGAAGGAACTGATTGGCCCAGCACCAGATATCACATGATATGACTTATCAGCTGCATGGTACCACCAGGTTGCCACCTCTGCAGGGAGTACAACAGAGTTTGACCACAGTGTCTCCCCTCCGCTCCACCCTCCATTCACTGGTTGTCTGCACAGAACCATCAGATTATCCCCTCCACAGGGAAACCAGCAAAGTTTGGCCATGGTGTCTCAGTTCTACTCCACTCTGTGTGCTCTTATTAGCGAGGGCAGATTGTGCTGCCAAGGGAATCATGGAGAAGTAGATTCTGCACAAATCAAACATCCTGGAAGCTGTCTCTCATGGCAAGCAAGCCTCTATAATGCCATAACTTCTGTTAGGCCCTAATTTCCTTCTAAGTTACCCTTTCTCGAGCAATACTCTCGCAGCTGAACCTCAGCCTTAGCTTTCACTATACCAAGTTTTTACATATAAATTTTATTCCTTCAAACCAATTCACATGTGATACTTATAGCAAGTTCTGTTAATTTTCAGAGATAGACAAACAAACACTTTATGATGTACAAAAGCAAACTCCGCTGAGAACTGGAATTTCCAGTGTGGATGAAAGAGCTTGTCTAAAATAGTCAGCTGCCACTGTAAGCTTAGGCTAATCTTTTCTACTAATCATTTTGAAAGATCACATCATCTTTATTTCAGGGAAAAAAAATAACAATCTTTGCTGGCCAGGCAGTTGTCAGTAAGATGGAGAAGGATCAGTCCTTACTACTTCCTGAAATAAACTGATCTTTGCTGTTGTTCAGTTGCTATCTTTTGGTTCCCTATTTTGAATTTCTTGGATACCTTTCATACTATTTTTTTTTGACTCTTGAATACTTGGCTTGCCAACTGTCAACTTGTCAACAGTCTGCCCATCCGTAGGTTTATCTTTCATGGCTCCAGACTGTACACGTAGGTCTTTCTGACAATCTGGCAGATTTTTTTCAGAAGTTTAAGCTTTTGTATCAATGTGGTCCTTGAATCTTAAACAGCTGAAGCTCAAGAGGAGAATATCAGGCCCACAGGTCTTCTGAGAGGAGCAGAGGAAAGGAGGAAGGAAATCTTTGTGAAATTACTCTTGCTCTTGTCATCCTGTCAGGAAAAAAAAATGGATTACACATTTCATCTTTTGTCTTACCAGTTTTGTCACACCAGTAGGTGAAAAAGGTTTTTTATTTAACTCCTCATTATATTGTCTCTGCTGTATAACTATACCTGTACTAGCCAGTCTGTTTGTGTCACCCAAGTACCACATGTAAAGAAGAAAACAGAGTCCTGCTAATTTACTTTCCCCACAGATTTTAACAGAAAGTTAAGGTTCATAGAGATCATATATTCCTTTTTCTGTAAAACAAACGAAAAATCAAGAATGCTTGAATTCCCTTTTGGATAGAGAATAAGAGAAGCAACAGTGGAGGGTGTGTGGTACTGAAGTGGCAGAGAGACTACACCCTTCAAACCCTAGAGAGAGGTCAACCAGGAAGACTGATTTGCTGGATATCTTAAAATTTTGATACATAAATGCTAAACAGTAATGTGCAGAATATTAGGCTTCCTAAACAGAAGTTTGTAAGGAATGATAGCTATAGACGTGGATTTGTTCTTCAGGTTTGGATATTATAATGAACATATGGAAAAAAAAAACATGAGTCCTAAGGGGATTATAAGTCTGTACTTTCTGTACTTAACTGAAGGCTAGTGATAAAGCTCAGAAAATTTATGTTATATATAACAAGTTTTCATGTTCTAAATCTCAATATGGTTGGAATAGAACACTTTAAAGTCGTACACAAAAACAAACAAACACAAAACAGTTTTCTTTTAGTTTTGAATCATTTTAAAATATATAAAGATTGATGAAATATTAATTAAATTTAGCTAACTGCAGCTATGTATTTTTACATCTCAAAATGCGCTGAGGATCCAAGAATTAACTGTACTATCACTTAGGTCTTATTTATTGTTTATTGCCCCAGTGTTTCAAGATTCACTTGTAGAGGTATGATGATAGACACATGTTTATTTAAATTTACTACATCCTAATGCTGTTGCATAAAACAACTATAGCTTCCTTTTTATGAGGCTTAAAAGAAATATGACCTGAATGCCAATTTGTTAATTGTTTTCCAAAACTGGGGGTTATATATGTATGTATATAAACAGAATCTCCAATGAATTCTATAACAATAACGAGCAGAATAATTTTAAAAAAAAGAAAAAAAGAAAAAAAAAAGTTCCTGATGAATTTAACACTCCTATGGTTAGCATTAGTTCAGACAGATTTTTAGTATAGTAGTTTTGTCCATGGGTATGTAAATTAAATTCCACTGAAGTCACACTTTGGATGTTTTATTCCTTTTTCTTGTTTTTTAATAGAGCTCCAAATTTATGCAGCTGTCCTACTAAGGCAATCTTTCAGAAGAGGAAGCTCACCTAGGGCTTTCTAAATCTTACATGAGTATCATTATTCCTTAACCATCCTTCCTCAGTCATGAATGTGCAATTTTACTTGAAGTTTTACGTTTCAGGACAATCATTTATTTGAACTGATGTTCAGTCTGACACATTATTCTCTGTCTCTCTTCTTGGGAAAATTAATACTAATGTCTTTGAAAGATGTCCAATAGAATTCCTAACATATATGATGTCTCTTCATTTCCTGTTTGTTTTTTAAAAACTTAGTTCATTAGTAGGAACAATGTAAAGTAATATTGGTCTCAAATACTACAAAATCAGTAGAATTAAATTAATAGTGCAATTTTCCTAGGTATTACTAGCAATTAATTATTCATATATCTTCATTTATATATAAATTTTCTATTCCTTCTGTATACTTATAAATTTGCAACAGAGCTATAGGGAAAATGGAAAGGGCCAGTTTGTTTTTTCTTGCACCTATAATTCCCTGCTTTCAATAGTTCTATATTAAATATGTCTCTGGTTTAAGTATAAATTGTCTCTATTTTTTATCATATAAACAAATAAATTGGTGTTTTTGTTGGGAAATATTTTTTAAACCATATCTTGAATAATTTAGTTGAACTGTGATATAATGTAAAAGTTGAATAATTTATTACACTTGTAATTTTACTGCATAAGTAACAATTGTTATCTTCAAGCAAAAGAAAAAAAGAAAACATGATTCTGTAGGATTTTGATGAACTTTTATTTTCAAAAATAGGAAAATCCTCCTCTCTTCCCCCCCCAAAAAAACAAAAACCCCACAAAAAATATCTCGTATATAGAGCTTATTTATCACAAGAGCAAGGGAAAATGTGAGACAGCCTTCCATTAATTCCACTACTGCAATACTGAATGCTAAAACCAGCTTAATGTGCTTTCATGCATATAATTTGAGGATCAAAGGGATGGTTGCTTTTAAATAAGGTATGACTAAGTTTTGGGAGAGAAACTCTTTAATCTGGAGAGAATATGACTGAGAATAGGTGTAATGGAAGTCTATAAAACCATGAACTGACAGCAAAATGGTGTGTGGAAAGGAAGAGTGGAAGAGAATTGAGGTAAATCAGTAAATAGAGGAGGTGATGGAAAAAAAATAAAACTTGTATTACTTACACGGGAGCATATGTCAGTGACTTGTATTACTTACACGGGAGCATATGTCAGTGCTGAATCACCAAATTGTTATTTTCTTTTTTCCCCTATAAAGGAGCAACTCTTATGTTATGAGCACAAATATACAGTATTTGTCTCTTAAATAAAAACTGAAGTGCTATAGCACTGTGTCACTGTGTAAGAACAGTATGTGCTTCATCTGTATCTCTGGTAACCTTTAGATTTTAGAAGCTAGATGCCAAATAACATGTATGTCTACTCTCTGAAATACTGACAATAATGTTCATTTTGTAAGAAACTTTCTTTTTTTTCTTGACAGTTCTCTCAGGGTGGTTTCATCTGTCTCTGTGAGTTTAATCATAGTTACTAGTCTTATGTTTTGTGTTTAAAAAGTAATAAAATGGTTGAAGAAAGTCTGATGCAAATCTTAAAGAAAGCAGTGTTCTGCTGGCATCAAGACTGATTGTGTTTGTTAGAGCATAAAGAAATCTTGGTGGATCAAAATACATGTGTGCACATCACTAGTGGTATCCTCATGGGCCAGTACTGGGGCCAATACTGTTGAGCATTTTCACTGATGACTTGGACGATGACATGGAGTACACCCTCAGCATTCCGGGATACAAATCTGGGAGGAGCGGCTGCTACACTAGGAGGCTGTGCTGGCACTCAGAGGGACCTTGAGAGGCTGGTGGCATGGGCAGAGGTTCAGAAAAGAGAAGTGCAAAGTCTTGTACTGGAGAAGAATAACCTCTTGCATGGCTACAGATTGGGGAGGACTACCAGCTTTGCAGAGAAATGGACAACTGCAGTTGACCCTGGACCACTAATGCATGTCTGTGGTGAAGAAGGCCAGCAACATTTTGGTCTGCGGTAGGCAGAGCACTGCCAGCAGATTGAGGCGAACCTTCCTGTCTGTTGCACCCTGGGAAGGTTACACTTGGAGTGCTTTGTCCAGTGCAGGGTTGCCCACCACAAGAAAGACATGAACCTCCTGGAGCAAGACTGGCAAAGAGCCACAAAGAAGATTATGGATTAGACTATATCTATTTATGTAACCATAAAGAGAGGCTGAGAGAGCTGGTGGTGGTTAGCTTGCACAAGATGGAAGGTTGTCAAAAAGATGGAGTCAAACTCTTCTCACTAGTGCCTACTGAGAGGACAAGGGGCAATGGGCACAAACTCAAAAAATAAATTCTGTCTGAACATGAGGAAAATCTTTTTTTATTGTGTGGCTGGTTGAACACTGGAGAGGTTGGCTAGAGAGGTTGTGGAGCCCTCATTTTTGGAGATACTCAAAACATAGGTGGACATGGTCCTGAGCAACCT
Organism: Crypturellus undulatus; assembly: GCA_013389825.1. Taxonomy (NCBI): domain Eukaryota; kingdom Metazoa; phylum Chordata; class Aves; order Tinamiformes; family Tinamidae; genus Crypturellus; species Crypturellus undulatus. The sequence goes on from VWPW01016583.1 coordinate 489,299, forward strand.
TCTGTGCTTAACCTTGTTTGAGCAGGGGAGTTGGACCAGATCTCCACATTGAAGCTTCCAGCCCCAGCTATCTGTGATTCTGTGAACCCTGTCAGCATATTCCAGAGCAGCCCATGGCTAGCATGCAAAAAAAAAAAAAATCCCAAACAAGACAAAACTGTGCTATAAGGTTGAAAATCCAACTGGGTTAACCAAAATTTGTGCTACTCTTGATAACACGACAGATGATGTAATTCTTTCATTTACTGTATTCATACAAGTTCCATGTTGTTCATGGAATATATATCTAGCATACAGGATCCTAAAATATGACAAATGTATTTTTTTCTTCTATAAACTGATATCTGTAATAAGTATAATGTGGCCTGGAAAAGGAAAGATCTCAGAAACTTTCACAAACACGGATATGTCACTATTTCAATATTTGTATAAACTGAGGAATGCTGCAGAGAATTTAGTATTTTTGTACATGTATGTTTAATGATTTTTGTTATCTCTCCTTAGATACTGAAAGATATATTGACTGAAAGATTTAACTCACACTGTTAACTTGTCCAGTGAATAATCATAGATTAGTTCAAATAAAATATACAGAGCCAACAATGAAACCGAGCAATATTTTATCAAATTATACATATATTTTTGGGAAACTGAAACAGTTCTTAGTTAACAGAAATATCAGTAATTAGGACACAGTTCATAGTTAACAGAAATATCAGTAATTAGGATGGTATTCATGCCACCCTAATTTTAGTGCTTAAACTTTATTATTTTTCCTGTATTTTGTCAATGCTGGGAGAGGTTTTGAGTCACCATTTAGAGCAGTCCTCTTAAGTACTAAAAGTAGCAATGAGTATATCTCCTTAATTTCCACTGGAGAGAAGGGCTAAAAAGAATACTGAAACACTGTAATAGTTTCTAGAATTAAATTGATTTTGTGTACAAAAACAGAAAAATGAAGTTATCACTTTCTGAAATCAAAATAGTTGTTCCAAATCAAAAATAAAATTTCCTTTTAAAAGTCCTTCAAGACACTTCCACAAATAGGAAAAAGAACAGTGTCTGTATTGGACTAAATAGAATGATTTCCCTTTCTCTTTTCTTTTTCACTGACTTTTCCATCATCTATCAGAATTTCTTGTTTCTTTCCCTGGTTTGGTAAAGACCAAGATGAATCAGGTATCATAACCTTACTTTGAATGATAATAATAGTCCTTAATCATATCAATCATCTATCACTCTGGTTTTGCAGAAACACAGATGTAAGAATATAATGTAGAAAAACAGATTGTTAATACAATGAAAAAGGAAAATCCATAGTATAAATATTTTAAATCTCAGCAATGGTATTCTTACTTACTACAATATCTGAGAAATATGCAGTCTAACTTTGTAGAACAAAGGAAGAAAATGAAATAGATTTTAAATGTTAACTTGATGTTATTTATCCAGTACATGTATTTTTGAAAACAGTAATTTAACAAAATTATGAAAAAAATCATGTATCATTAGCACAAAGCTGAACATTTAAATATAAAATAGTGTTTTTGTATGTTACAGCTACCAAGGACTACCATTTTGGTGTAGTCTCAGCAAGGCACTGTGAGGCTGCTCTCTTCCATTTTTGGAAGTCTACAACTGCAGGAGATTCCTAATAACTGAAAAATGCAAGGATAACACCTATCCTAAAGAATAGCAAGAAGGAGGATGCAGGGAACTGCTGGTGGAACTGAGCCTCGTTTCAGACCTGGGGAACATTATTGCAATAATCATGCACAATAACTTAATAGCTAATAATAATGCTAATAGAGGGGTGGCCTGGAGCCTTTCAGGCTGCACTGTACTGGAGAGTGGAGCTTCACTGGGGCTGTGCAGAGAGGAAGGATTATCTTCCGCAACCTTCTGCCAGTGCAGTGTTTAGTGCAGTCCAAGGCACATTGCTGGCCTGCAGTCAACTTGTCCACCAAGAGGGCCAAGTTCTTCTCTGCAAAACTGCTCTCCAGCCAACCATCCCACAGCAGGTCCACGTATTCCCCCTATTACTGCTTCTTAGACACTTGAAGAATGTGATGCTTTTCACATCCCTCATCCCATCTCTAGTCACCTAGATAGTATCTCTATATTCCTCCTAGGATATTGGCCTGGATTATAGGTAGGGAGTATAGACTAGAAGAAGCAACTGCTAATCTGAAGGGAAGAGGGGGATACTACTCAAATAGACCTCTACATGCTGTAGATGCATGCATGCAAATAGGAACTCCATGCGGTTCAACGGAAGCAAATACAAACGCATGCACCTAGGGTCAAGTAACTACAATTGTACAGGCTGATGGTCAGTTGGCTGGAAAATAGTTCTACATAAAATTACATAGAGGTCCTGCTAGACAGGAAGTGGAGAATAATTTTCAAGCTAATTGCTCTTTTCTCATTTACTCTGTTTTTGGTATTTTATGCAGTTCCAAGGCATGAGTGTTCTTATCACTGTTCTTTCAAGTTGTCTGTGTGATTAACACAAGTGAAAAAGTATGGACAAAACTCTACTTAGGAGCTTAGTATTCTTTTATTTCTGCTACTCTTGTGTCTGTTGTTGCTAGTATTGCTATTTCCAGAACAAATTTGGAAAGATATTTATTTACATGTGTCATTCTAATATATGTCATTTTCAGGCTTATATTGCACATCTATCTGTACAGTTGCTAGGTAATTATTTCTGGTGACATTAAACTGTATTTTTAATGGCAGTGTAAATTAAACCTGAATGCAACAGAACCCTAGAAATAACAGCGTGTATGAGATGACAGACGGCCGTGCAAGTGCTGGCAACATTAGTTTCACACTGAAAAATATTAAAGACTGGAATCTGCTGGTTCCTTAATTCCAAGTTTTCTTCAAAGCACTGTCAGGTCTTTTTGAGTTCATGTCATCTTTCTAGTTTTCTATCAGCTTGCAGGTTTCAGTCTTTGTAGAATTAAGTTGTAAAAAGAAGGTAAATAATTGTACCTCTAAAGCCTGTAGAATAATGCTTAAACAGAAAGTGGTGAAGAGAAAGGAGATCACTAAGGAGGCAGGAATTAATCTCTTGATATGTAAATATATAAATATGCGAGAAAGAAGTTGCCTGGGTCTAATCATAGGCCTAACTTAACCTTCTTTTGTGGAATTGGAAAAAATCACATAACATACCTTCAGTTTCCTCACTTATAAAGTAAAAATATCCTATCTACTTAAAAAAAATGCAGGGATTTATTATTGCTCTTTTTCTGAAAGTGGAAAGTAGTAATTGTATACTAATATAAATTCTGAGTGTCTAAACATAGATATGACGGAATTTTAGCTATTAAGATTATAAGTTTACTGCATCATTATTTCTGATCAATGACTTTAAGATCTGTATGTGCAATTACTAAGGTCTAAAGAGGAAATCAGTATAATGTTGCAATAAAACGGACAGAACTATTGGTAGAAAATAAAGTCAGTAAACATGATTTCTGAAAGATACCTTCCTCCTCATAAGACTGAGTGGTTAGATAATGGTTGGGTATAATAGAAAAGAGGAAGTCATCAGTGCAAAATCTGAGCATAGTAATAAAAGTGTTTTCATCTGCATAAACAGATGCACAAATCAGGCTATCAACTGGCTGTTGCCAGAAGTCTCAGCCCAACATCAAAGTCTAGCTTGAGAAGCAAGTCTTTCTCAAAAAGTGAGTGCAATCCAAAGCAGACAGAGAAGGACACTATTCTGTCATATATCCGTTTCTTGTGTATTTTAGCAACCTTTATGCAAAAACATATATAATCTAAAATAAACAATAACATAGCATGCTCTCTGAGATGAAAAATCAAGCTGTGAAATGAACTTAGAAGACTATGATGTGCAATGTTATCCTCTGCTGATGTCTGTATGATGATAATAACAGTATGATGATGATCAGCCAGCATTGTGAGCAACAGCAAGGATATAAACAATGAAAAAGCTCACTTAATAATTAGGAATTTTTTGAGGGGAGAGGGGTCAATAAACTCTAGCAAGGAGAAATATATTTAAGGACACTGATTTCTGCCAACATCTATAGAGGAAAAGGACTATAATATTCATCTTCATACTTAAATATGAAAGCCTGCTCTACTTTAGAGCAGTGTATAGTCATAAAAATGCAGCCTTAATGCAGATCCTGAGATGTAAACTTGTTTTAGCTGGAGATGGTGACAGGCACTCTTCAGTAAGAAGGATAGTGGCTGGCAAAGAAATGATTTCACCAAGTCTGAAGAGAATGTCTTACCTTAAAACTGAAGTTCATAATGATTTATTTACTGCTCAAACATAAAAGCCTGTGAATAGTAAGTGAATGTCTCAGTGAAAACCTGAATCTCAATTCTTATTATTATTTAAAATTAGACTGAAATATAATTACTATAAACATCTGCAATTACCATTTTACCAAATAACAAGTTTTCTGTTCTACTGTTGAGTATCAGACCTTATGCCTTATTTTTATTAGACCTTATGCCTTATTTTATCTATACATATGAATTGTAACAAATGTATATGCCCAAATAAGACACATTGACTCTACCAAATAACTTATACTTTTATTTATACTCTTAACTATTTTCAGAGTAATGAATTTAGACTATATTAATCTTGTTTTCTCTATGCAGCCACTCTGTATAATACAAGAGAATTTTACTGTGATCCAAATGTCTCTTCTATCTGAGTGTTGCATTCTGTGTCTTCTAACTTCTCCTGGCCTGCATCAGGAGGAGCGTTGTCAGCAGGTCAAGGGAGGAGATTCTGCCCCTCTACTCAGTTCTGGAGTACTGTGGATTTCCTGTAGCACTGTGTGCAGTTCTGGAATCCCCAGTATTAAGAGGGACATGGAGCTTCTAAAGAGGGTCCAACAGAGAGCCATGAAGATGATTAAGGGACTGGAGCCTCTATCGTATGAGGAAAGACTAAGTGAAACTGGGCCTGTTTAGCTTGGGGAAGAGAAGACTGAGAGGAGATCTGATCAATATGTACCCGAGGGGAGAAGGTGAAGAGGATGAGGTCAAACTCTTCTTGGCGATGGCCAGTGACAGGACAAGGGGTAATGGGTACAAGCTGAAACCCAAGAAGTTCCACCTCCATGTGAGGAAGAACTTCTTTCCTGTGAGGGTGACAGAGCCCTGGCACAGGCTACCCAAAGAGGCTGTGGAGTCTCCTTCTCTGGAGATCTTCCAAACCCACCTGGATGCCACCCTGTGCCACGTGCTCTAGGGGTCCATGCTGGAGCAGAGGGTTTGGACTAGATGATCTCTAGAGGTCCCTTTCAACCTCAACAATTCTGTGATTCTGTGAACTTCTAGCTTGCCAAAAGCTTAAAGAACTGAACTGGCAATGGAAACAATAGAATTATTTTTATTATATTCCTGTGGATTTTTTTATTTGTTTTGTAAAATCTTTTCAAAAAGTGTTAGTCAGTAGGACTGGCAATATGCTTTGTTGAAACACATAACTAATACAGTTTGAGGCCATTTTATTTCTCATAAAAGGAAAATTGTCTTTGGTGTCAGCATTGTGATAGCCTAAGCTCTGGGAAATTCAGCACATTATTATATGAAATGATTGACAATTAAATCTTCCCAGTTTTTGACATACAAGTCTATGAGTTTGGAATTCCATATTCCACATTATGGCAGCACTTTCTGTTTACTATAATAAAATGCCTTACAGGGAGAATTAAGAGTATCGTTTCTTCTTGTGTGATGTTAGAAAATAAATGGTAAAGATAATAGCACGTGGCCTGCACAATGAAGACAAAACCTCAGAAGTTTTGCCATAAACCCGTCTGGCAATATTGTGTTTGCTTTCAGTGAGCCTAAACAGAAATGTTATTTTTGCAATAATCTGTAGAGGGTAGATATTAAAAATAATTATTTGTATATACAAGGGCTTGTAAGCATCTACCAGTGTTTTACCTAATCATATTTTTAGATCATTTTTACATTTATTTTAATTTGCAAGAGAAGGCTAAAGATGTTGACAGCATAAGCCTTAATAAATTTCACACACACACACAAAAAAAAACAAGGAAAAGAGAAAAAAAGATAAATGTTTCACAGGCCTTTAAAAGACAGGTTTATTTGTAAAGGTTTTGGTAGAAAGATTTGTTCCATATGAATAGCTCATTTTATGATGTAATTCTAGTTTTATCTTGTACCTTTGTCTAGCAGAGAGCTTTCAAAAAGATGACATTACCTTAGGGAAATTTAATGTCATGGAAATATTACGAATCAAGATAATTTTTTAAGAGACCAAAGTTTGTTTATATGTTGGCAAGATAATGACTTAATAAGTTGGTTTTATATTTTTAGGCCAAGTGTTTTATATCTACTAATCAAGTGTTTATTGAACTAAATTGTCTAATAATCCAAACTTTTTTAACTAGTAAAAATCATTCTCAGAGCTAAAATATCTAAAGAGAGAAGATCAACATTCTGCTAAAAACAATTGACTTCATGTTCCACTGATTCACTTTGACAAATCAGCAAAAGTGTATTATATGAAAATCACAATGGCAAACATTATATATAAACCCTACCACTGAATGTGGACAATTACATGTTGCAATAGTCACTTCATGGCATTCAACAAATAACAGACTTACTAATGAAAAGCTTAATTAACGTATTTAACTCTTTAAGTTCTAAAAATGCACATTTCATTTTTATCCTCATTTTGATCATTCAAGCTCCACAACCAATTTTCAGTCCTGATATAAAATAAGTACCTCAGAACTGTCCATCCGGGAAGCATTTCTTGTTTCCTAAATCCTTGTTTTTTTAATTCTCACGTGTATACTATCAGTTTGCTTAAATGCCACTCTGACTCTCAGAACTTTTAACAGAACTACTCTCCACAATTTTCACATGATCAGAATCCCAGTCTGTATTTTGCCACTCCTGTACACTCATGAAATGCATATTATTTCTCGCCTACTAGGATCAGAGATTAAAATAAGATTCATATCATATGGATTTCAGCACTCAGTTTTTCATTAAAAATAAATTGTTTAATGGAACATTTAAAATAATTTAAATCAATAAAGTTTGAAAAGAAATAGTTATTTGTTACAGATTGCTGATTTTCTGGTTAGTTTTTGTTGCTACCTAGAAAGTGACACATTAATTTACTACTATCATTTATTAATCACATGTAAACAATCTATAAATGAATAATTAATCGTGTGTGAACAATAAGTTTTTGCACAAGCAACAGGGGAACTTAAGTTTTGTTATAACTAGGTTCAGTTTATATGTGGTCAAGTTTAACATTAACCTATGAGTAGTCCTATTGAAATTCTGTTTAAATCTATCTGGTAAGGATGGTCTGCCTACATCAGTTGCTCTCAAGCAATGTAGACAAAAAAAAGCTTATACTTTGTTTTATTTATTTTTTCCTCTGGCTATTTTCACTCCCTTTGTTTTGGGAAAGCAATTTGTTATTGCGCTTTTGAGAATATCTCTGTAGAATATCTTAAAAGGTCTTAGTATTCATGGGATTTTGTTGTGTCTGTTTGCTAAAATGTAATTAAGGAGAGTAGTCCACAGGTTTGACAGAATTCGTTTTCAGATAAATCAAGAGCTCTGTCAGAGTAAATTAGGCATCCCATCCTAAAATCCAGATATTTCAATTGGAACACTTATTCTGTAGGCGAATGAGACATTTCTGTCAGGAATGTAGTACATGCAGGACTCTAATTGATCTAGTTTCACATTAATGCATGAAAAGAATCCTTAGTCACTATTCTGTTCACAAGTCACACAAAGAAAAATGGCAAGATCCTCATTCCTCATGTTTGCATTCATCTGAAAACAAAAAGGAAAGATAAACAATTTTGACCTTTTTTTGATAGAACACAATTTAAATAGAGCCAACATGATATCCAGGATATATCAGAATTAAATATTGTCCTCTCTGGATATATTTGTAAAATAAATGTTAGAAAAGAAAGTTCTATAATAAAAATGCAGAAATGATTTTTTTCTTACCGCAGGGAGATTAAAAACCGTGCAACTGAATCCAACACATGGTCCATTCAGTCCAATATCCTGTTTTCCCTATTATGCAAGATTGTTTCAGAAAAAGCCACAAAACACCACAAACAAACACACAAAACAAATAGGCATGTGATGAGATAACCTACTTACAGAAAATAACATAACTGAAATTGAGAACAATAGCGACAATCTCTCCAAAAGCTGCAATATGCTATAAATAAATGTTCCAAGCAAACAAAAATGATGACTGATCCTGTTACGCCTGTGAAATGAGAAAGAGCACGAAAGGCATCCCAGCTGTGTACAGCAATGGGCTCTGTGCTCCCCCAGTCCTCCTACATGGGCATCTAACCATCCAATTCTTCCATGTTCCACCTAAAATGGTAGCAGAAGTAGGTGGTAGGTACTGTCATGTAGATTTTGTGCACTGCAGCAAATTAGTGAAAGAGAATTAGAGCTATTTAAACCCTCCTGTACCTGAAGCTTCAAATAATACTTCATTCAGCTTTAAAACTGTACTATCCCTCCCAAAAATATGATGTAGTGACTCCCATTATACATCTGCTTGTTAGCTTGTCCTGAAACATGAAAAAAACCCTCTTATTCTGATTTTTACCATGTAAACAATTTTCTCATTAAATTGGGAAGAATAATGGATTCATACAAAAAGATTTATTTTAATTTGTTTATACGCCTAATAAAAAACAACAACAGCAAAGACTGCAATAACTGCAGAAAATATTAAGCTGAGTATTCAATAAGATTCTATTAAACCTTTTTTTACTGATTCTCATGCAGTCTTGGATATCAGCATTTCCAGAACAATTAAAGTTGCTAATGTTTATTTATTTAACATACAGAGAAGGGTTCCTAGTCCACAAAGATATTTAAGGTCATGCATATCAAAGTTGAGCAGATATTATTTCTGTATCATGACTTAACACATTGTAATAATTATAAGTCTGAAGTTAAGTTAAATAAGCTAAAATTATGTTAAAGTAAGTTAATGCTAAGTTAAAATACTGCAGAAAAAATGTAAGCAAGAAACTTATAAAATAACCACAGCAAAAAAAAAAAAAAAAAACTCAGATCTTGCAATTTTAGAAAAAGAAGGATTAGCGTTTTAACATTCATGTTCGCTTCCAGTTCCTTTCTTTTCTTTCTTTTCTTTCTTTCTTTTTCTCTTTCTTTCTTTCTTAGTGCTTCTGTATTATTGTATTTGATTGCTATAATTTTCCCATTATTTACATAATAATAAAATTATATATGTCTCCTTATTTCAGGCACTGAGTAACTATTTAAGTTTTCTCAGTCTTTAATATCAAGGGAGATCCAAAGTACAAGAATAACATCCAAATATTATTGTAGGTTGAAATAATCTGACAAATCTCCATTTTTGGTTGGTTTTGAGCTAGAATTTTAAAATGGGATACTGTTCTTTTAATATAATTTGTTGAATTAGTTTTTATTCCTTTAGATTTACAACATCTAAGTGAAATTAGAGTCAAGTTCCTTTATTCAGTGAAAACATTTCTAAATTAATTTCCCCATTTTTATTTTAAATAAAGAGCTTAGTTTCAGATGGATGCCCTTCTTTCAATATGTAAAATAACTTAGAGAAGCTCAGGCAATCAGTGATTACTTTTAGGGCTCACTTCCTATTTAGAGAAGGGGGACTGGGAAAAGCGAGGTATTGTATGCCTGTCACGCTGACACAAACCATTTGGAAACAGTTGTATGCTAGTAAAAGGGTGAGCAATAGCTAATATGGATTTAGAAAGATGATCTGTGTCAACCAATCTGATTTCCCTCTGAAATTTTTACAGGCCTGGAAATGTATCATGTTTTTTATTAAAGCATTTGATGCTATTTCTCATGACATGTTTAAATGATCATTTTTATTACTGCTATGAGAAACGTGCTTTCATCCTTTTTTTTTCTCTGTAAAAAAATGAAGTGTGTGTCAGGCAATAACATTTAGTCTGTTGTAAGGTTTGTATTGTTTGATACAGTGTATTGCTGACTTCCATGTTGGTGTAGCATATAAATTTGTGAAATATATCAAGTCAATATATCAAGTTGCATCAAAAAGAATGAGAAAAAAAATGTGTAGCAGGGATGCACATGTGGTGATATATCCCATATGGACATGACTCACAAATATTATATTTTGCAAAAAGATAAAAAGCACCATATTATGTTTTTTTAACAGCAGTATCATGCTCAGGATAGAGCCATTTTACTGGCTGCTGGTGAAAGCCACAGCTGTCTGCTTATATTACCTCAGTTTAAGCCATTTGAGAGTGTAAAGCAAGGAATATGATAAGCATGTGAAATGCATGACATATAAGGAAAGAAAAGGCAAAATTAATATTTACTATCTGTTTTCATATTAAAAGGCTCCAGAAAAGAGCTGGGTTACTTTGTTTATCTTGTCCAGGATAGATAGGCAAGTATGTAAGAGGATTACATTTAAATGAAGGAGATTAAGGTTAAACTTTAGAAAAACTTTCTAACACTAATGACAGTGAAGCATAGCAACAGACTTCCACCAGCAATTGTAAAGCCTTTGCCATAGTGCCTTAGGGGCCCTAAGGCATAGTGCCTTTGCCTTGCCATAATCAGGCTCAAAAATTATCATCAGTGTTTCACAAAACTTTCTTGCAAAAGAATAAGGAGATAGATTAGATGATCTCTTAAGGACAGGTTTCTGTGATTTTGGGGTCTGGAATTCGATTAAAAAGTGCATAGTAATAGGAGGGAGGAGAGGATTAACCCATCTTGGTTGTAGTGTGATAACGCTTGTTATAGAATGACAGAGTCATGGAGAAATTTAGCTTGGAAAAGTCCTCTGAAGTCATTTGTCCCAATCTCCTGCTCAAAACAAAACTGACTCTGAAGTTACATCAGTTTACTCAGTCCATCTCGTTCAGATTTGAATTTTCTTCAAAGGTAGAAATTCTGTTACTTCTCTGTGCAGCATGCTACAATGTTTGACCATCTTCACTGTAATGACTTTTCTTCGTAGTTGGAATAAATCTTGCGATCCATTTAGTCCTTTCACTTCTCATCTCCAAGAAGAGTCTCTTTTATCTGCAATCACCTAGTAGGTATTTGTTAACAGCAATTAGTTTCCCCCCATCATATAAATAACTGGCTATCCCAAGTACTATGTGATAATGATTATGTCTCACATTTAATTTTGTTTCTGTAAAAAACTGCAGCTTGACCCCCATGATTATTGACTGAATTCATACAATTTTTAAAGCAATGTGTCTTAGTAGGCTGCAAGATATGTTTTTAAATTTCATCCTTTAAGGCTGGTGAGAACTTCTAAGAGGTCCTAAGTAAATAGAAGATACTTTATAACTATGAAAAATTACAGTACTCTTCCTATCTTCCCCTCCTACCCCATGAGATCAGAGAACATTCAGCTGTCTCAGGGCACGTGAGACACATGTTTGAAATCTCAAAACTGAACAACCATCAGGTGTTCTGTATAGGGCACCCTTGGCTTGAGGTTCATCATCAACAGTTTTTTGATTTTTTAAAAAATATATGTACAATTAGCGTAACAAGTTTAGTTTGTCTTCTGGTTTAATGCAATTTGTCTGAAGAACTGATGCCTACTCTATGTAGAGAATATTCTACTTATTCGATGTATAAGAATATTCAGGAGGGGACAAAAGGGACAAAGTTTTTATTCATGTTCTGAATATTATTTCTTAACTTTTGTCATAGTGATAGGCATATGACTGGTATAATTTCTGATACAAAAAAAAGAAAATTCAGATCCACATTTTGAGAAATTATATCACTTTAGCTTGTTTGATAGGATCAGGCTTTTCTGGGATCTCTCCACTCACCCCCCTCCACTTACAGAAGAATTACAACATTCTTCTGTAATTTGGTTGCTATGTTGTGGATTGTTTTTCTTAATTAAAAAAAAAAAGTTTAAATTAATATTAAATTCTTTCTCGTTTCATCATCAGAATTCTTCTTCAAAAATCTTTCAAGTGTCATTAATTGTGATTATATTACCTACAGTATTTGCCTGGAGTTGATATTTTATAAATGGTCTCCTGAAACCCAGTCTTGTATTAGCTAGGGAGGTGAGTTCTTTTCTGCAGACTCTATGATAGAGATTTTGGAAAAGACATTAGCTGTAGAAGCAATTAACACAAGAATTGGAAGTATCATTTATAGTCACAAAAGCTGTTCATATTCAAGAGTACAACTGAAGTAACTGTCAAAAGTACAAGAACATTTTTCAACATTCTTGATGTAGTAAATAACAAAATACTCTTAAATGGTTCTGAGAAAAGCAAATACTAGAAAGTATGAAACAGAATATATCCTGTAGAAGTAGGGACTCAGTGGAGTCTGTTGACCAGTTTTTATTTTCTAATTCACAGTGATTCACTATAAGGAACAAGGGAAAAAATCATAGATACTTTTCATATTAAGAGCTTTCAGTATCTTCAAAAAACAGAATTCCTGTTCATAAAAGACCCCTGCAGAAAGTCCCTCTGCCTGACTTTACTGAAGTCCTCCCTCCTTCCTGCTAGCTTGCTCAGTCGCCTTTTTCCTAGACACTTGATTTACCAGTTCAGTGGGAATTCTGGACTGTACGTACACATTACTCCAGGACTAATCTTCAGCACTTGGGTACAGTATCATTATATATACATATTTATGTTATGTATATATAACGTTTATATACATATATATAAACATTATTCCAGGACTGTAAGAGATTGATGCTGTTGCTACAAGAATGGCTCTTAAGTCAAATGTGCAGGACAGGCAAGCTAAGAAGGTTAAGGAGGAGAGAAACCTATATAAGGACAGAATTTTCTTGTTAGTGAGACAGAAATTAGATTATGAATAGATTGTGAATAGTTCTTGGTCTTATGCAATATTTTTAATCTGCAGTTATGAAGATAGACTGCAAAAAGGAGAAACTATGACTCCCATTATAGAGATGGAGACAAAACCTTACTGGTGCTACTCGCCAGGTTTATTACTGTGCCATGGACAGGCAATGTGCAGTGCAATTTCAAAGTGCATATTGTTTACAGACCCAGAACTTCTTGTCTTCTGTCCCAGTGCTCAGCCTTCTAAAGCAGCACTTAGCCAAGGGCCATACTAGTGCTTTTTCTGTTATTGTTTTTCTTTCTGGATGTCATTTAAGTAGTAAATGCTGTCCCAGCAGAAGATGATATGTAAGGAGGTCCCACGTAAGGATGGAAAGAACAATTAAAGCAGATACATATAGATACTTCTGTTAACAAATACAATATATATAACTAATTCTTTTGCTACTCAATTTTTTTCATGCAAGTGTAAACTTGTGTTTTTTAAAGACTTAAAAACTGTAGTGAAAATGTGAATTTCCAATTATGGATATTCTCAGGAAGGCCCTTTCAAGTCTACAAGGGGAGTTATTTGTTGGTAGAAGCGAGAGAACAGCAACCGAGAGAACAGTGGACCATCAGAAGAATAAGAAACTGCAATGAAACTTGGAAAGAGAGCCTTGAGAGACAGTTTGAGAATAATATAAACATATAGGGAAAAAAAAAATACACACACACACAAGGAAACAAAAACACCTTGATCTAGGTACCAGTAACATAGAAATTATTTTTTTAATGTAGACATATGTCTCCGCAGCTTAACTGTATTTAAGAAAGTAATAATTAACTCATTAGTTCCTGTGGGAATGATACTGAAAGTTGCCAAATACTGAAGGCTCACACTACTTTTTATAATGAAATGATCCTTTCTCTGCCCACCTGTGTAAACACTACAGCATTCTATCAGTTTTAGAGCTGCAGAAAATGTCAGTGAAAGGTGCTGTATTTGTCACTTGACTCTGGGAGTGGACTCTAGAGAATGTTGATATTTGTATGCTACACTTAAGAAGGAAATTATACTTCTGATAAAAAAAAAAGATACCCTACAGAGATCAAATACCAGACAGTATCATTGAGATTTCATGTTTTATTTTGGTATCATGCACAGCACGCTTATCAAGCAAGTGCAATAGAGAAATAAATGGAAGTTTTAGTCAGTAAATTATTTCTTTTTCTTCTCACTCATTTATTTATGATAATAATTTCATTTAATCAGAATGAAATAGAATTGGTTTTATTTTTTTGTGAAACATGCTCTGTTTCAAAGGCTAAAATTCAGCCCCCAAGATTGTTCCCACTGACTAACTTCCAAAGATCACAGGGACTGTGCATTTATCTGACCTCATCTAACCTCTCTATGGGCTTCTCTGTTTTCAAAGAAAGGCTAAAGAAAACTTTAGATCAGGCCTGAACATGAAAGGCTAATGAATCAATTATAACTGTCATCTAAATATCATGATTTGTAGAAGATGAAAATTATCTTGGTATTTTACCAACTTATTCTCTAATATGTCTGATATGTTTTCTATTTCAAGAGACAGATGCGTTTTACTTGGAACTTTTTTGATTTATTGCTTCATAAAGCACAGTATCTGGTTAAAAATTTAGGGCCCTCTGTATGGTATCAGTCTCCAAAGACTCTGGTCCAGTTCTGAACACCTCTGTACAAGGTTTGTAATCACAGAAATGCAGGCAGTTTGGTACAAAATTAGACTGCTATTTAAAATGTAGTCTCTGGATAATAGCTTCATAAATCTTTTGTCTGACTGGACCGTCAAAAGAGAGATTTTGATACCTTCAGCAGGCCCTCATTTTCCTTGAGCCTTTCCCTCCCTCAAAATTTCTATTGAACACTAATAATAAGATAAAAAAAAAAAAAGAAAGATAAGAAATCCCTGCATAGGAATTCTAATTCCTTTTAGAACTAACAAGAAATTTTGTTCTGCTAGTAGATTTTCCCCTGCTGGCACTGTCCTTACAACAGGTCACCTGCAGAAGATGCCTCTGCCAAGCTGTCTATGGGTCCTGCTCACTGCTGTTACACTTTTTGATGTCATCTAAGTATCTGATATTGAGAGATTTCAGAATCCTCACAGCATTAAAATTCATAAGTTGTCGCGGGTTGTGGGCCGGGGCTGGCACTAGGCCGCAGGTCTTCGACTGGCCGACACTCTGACCCTCCCGCGTGTGATCTTGGACCCCCCAGAACCGGCTTGTCTCACCCTCCGGGATCCTGGATCCTCTGCAATGTCCGGTCGCGGGCTGGAAGGAGGACACCGCCGCGCCGGGGCTCTCTCTCGGGCTGGCCCAGTCGGTTCGGACCCACCCAAGGTGAGGAGGTCGTGGGGTGCGCCGCAGGGCTTCAGCCGCACCGACGGCGCCCTGTATGCGGACAGGCAGCACCGACCGCCTAAACACCCGGGCGGCTGACAAGAGACGTAACCAATATGGTTCAGGATCAACCGACTCTTTAATCAGGAAGAACAGAAACTTATAAAGGGAAGGTAAAGGGCAGGAGAAAGGGAGGAGTGAGGTAAGGGATTGGGTATGTGCTAATTCGGTGATCCCCGTGGTTGGTGGAGCCCTGTGGGTAGGTGGTCTGTTGGCCGGGGCAGAATGCCCCGGCCCCCACCTTCAGGAGCTCCAGCCCCCCTTCCAGGTTTCTGGAGCCTTCCAGGTATGTGTTATGAGTTGCTCAGTCAGGCCGGCCGGCCTGACTGGGCCTGCTCCAGGCTCGGGGTCACATATGGGTCAGGGGTACCCCCCCCATATATCCATACCTGATATTATCAGAATGATGTTCTTAATATAGCACCATCCAAACCTAAACCTGCGTCTCCCAACAATAAGTACTATTATGTTCTAAGTAAAATGTTGAGCATTTGCTAAAAGAAAACGCTAAATAATATAAGCCCCAAATTTAAATGTGTATTAAAAGAACAGCGAGTGATAGAATTTTTGACAAGAGATCTGAGAAGGTCTTTTTTAACATAGTTCACCATGCAAACACATAAGGATATGTATATGCATATGATAAGCTCCTGATTCCTGTATCGAAACTGCATTCCACTTACATAGTTTAAAGTGGGCCTGCTTTAAGATACACCATATTATATAGTGTCATCCTAGGAAATAAAACAGAAAAGATTAAAAATGTATTTCCTGTTTATCTGTATCTTAACAACATGTGACGTGCAGGAGTGAACTGGGTAACAGCGTCACAGATCTAGCCCAGATCCCTTTGTTACCATGTTATTGTTGCTACATCTGTGGTGTGACAAAGCTTGGGACTTTGCTTGATAGTTCTGAACATAAATCTTGCTGTTTATTGGGTTTGAGGCCAAACTCTTCTTGGTGGTGGCCAAGGGCAGGACAAGGGGTAATGGATACAAGCTGAAACCCAGGAAGTTCCATCTCCACGTGAGGAAGAACTTCTTTCCTGTGAGAGTGGCAGAGCCCTGGAACAGGCTACCCAGAGAGGTTGTGGCTCTGGTGTCAGTCAGTACACAACACTTAGAGAGAAAGGAAAAATGTGGGGGGAAGAGGAGGTGACTTTTCCTCAAAAGTCCTGTACTTTGAAATTGTCCATTAGCCCTTCTGTGTAGAGAGAATGGTTTCCTCCTATTTGACTGCAGTGATAGAACTGGAGAATGCATTTTAATTTTTTTCAGTATAAAAGTGGTTCATATTTATAGTGAGTAAATTTTTCCTACCCCCGTGATCATAAATGCTTTCTATTTATACAAAATCTTTCAGAAAGAATGACCTTGGTTTCAGTGAAGCACACAATGTTTTTCCAGAGACAGATAGTGAACAGCTCAGACCTGGCTTGCTCCTCCTATAGTGTAGGGAAGTGCTGTGCGCTTCAAGGATAAGAACAGTGTGTCTGCTGCATGGGACATGGCGTATATGAGAAAAAGATATTTTTGCTTTGTCCCATGTGATCGAAACCATTTTAATTCCATAAATATCTGTAAGTTTTTATCTTGTAGCTTTGCCATCCCTACCTGTTGAAGTTATTGAGGATATACATTGACTTCTATTCAGCTTAGCTGCTTTATGAGGCTGGTCTAAGAGGCACAGGGAGTAAAAACCTGAACACTGATGTATAAAGGGGTTGTTTAAGGGAGGAAAGAAGATAAAAACACATAAATGTGTACAAGAATCCATGGCAAGGTCTCAAATAAGCTCTCAAATAAAAAGGAAAGTTAAAGGATTGGAGCAGGAAAAATATTTATTAGAGAATTTATTTTGAGAATTTCAAAAATTAATTTAAAGAAATGAAAACTTTTAAAATTTCCACTTGATTTTTTTTTTTAATTTGGTGACAATCATCATATTTATTTTAGCATTAAATTTACACGAGATTAATTCAGAATTGCCTATGTAGTTTCTTTTTGATAATCACAGAATTTATAGCAGGTAATTCAGTTGTGGAATTTTTTTTTTTTTTTTGATTGGCTGCTTTTTTTGAAAGTCTGTACTTTCTGTTTGAAAGTATTTCCCTTAAAACTAAGTAACTGTGCTGAAGAAACTTAGGAGGATTCGGAGTGCTGATAGGAAAGAGCAGTCTTGTGAGACTACTGAGATTCAAGTGCTAAATTGCTACAATAAGAGTTTCCTTTAGATTTACATCAACCTTTTGATAATGCTTTTTATTTAGAATTATTTCCTTGATGACATGAAAATAGGACATTAAATTCCAGTGACAGTTAAATCACTGCTTATAATACACAGTGGTTTTAAAAACTAGACTGTGGAAATTAATCTTGTTATATATTTTCTTTGTAGTGTTCTGAAGAATGGCTAACAATACTGTTCTTAAAAGTTCCCTGGAAATAGTTTATTTCCCCAGGTAGGATCCCGCATAACTCTCCATAAGTTGTGTGTCAATCCTTCTCTTTTTTTATGACAAGATTTTTTTTTCTTCTTTTTTTTGTGTTCCAGATGTGATATCAGTGCAGTTGAAGGTAGAAAGTCTATCTGTAGTTTTAACTCCAAGGAAAGGTCATGCAATACTAACGCAGGGATTTGTATTGGACATGGTTGATCTTGCTTAAGTAAATGTTAGTATCCGCCTTCAATAGCAGGACTGATTATTGATCCTCAGTCGATATCTGGAACAATATACAAACAAATAATGATTTAGTCTCACACTAAAGTAGAACCGTAGGTGTTTATCCTGAGCCAATCTTAGCAGGCTCAATTGAGTTTGGTAATAAAATAAAGAGGTCAGCAGAAGATCTTTCAGTTTCCTAGCAATTTTTTCTCTTGATCTCCCTCTTGATAATTGTATCACTATTATTTTTTATCATATATATCAAAATGTTTCCTTAATTGTATACATATGTTTCAGTAACAGACATGGTGACTACTTTTCTTAAAAAGTCATCTAGTTCTTTGCAATAATCAATGAGCTATCAAAAGTCAGTTACAATACTTTCCTATTTATTTTGCTAGTGGTTGAAGAGTCTGCACCATAAATTACTTGAAGAATTTGTGTAATTGGACTCAATACAAATAAATAATGCTTCCTTTCTTTCTGTTGGTTTGCTCAGTAAGTTAAAATGTAACTATGAGAAGATTATCTTCTGTCTATTTTTGAAAAGGCAAAATATCAGAACAAAATTATCTGTGTCTCATACTGTATATCTCATACTTTACATGAAAATTCTCAGGCTGCTGCATCTATGATAAAATTCTCCAGAAGAAGACTCAAGAAATACAGTTGCTTTTGATATTTTTTGTATAAATGGCATATATCTGGGCTTTAGCCCTGTGCCTCACAAACAACCAAGGTTGTTCATCTTATTCTCAGTTTAAAAAGTGCTGTATCAGCACTTAATTCAGTCAGAAAATATGCCATTATGAAAATACAGGTTATATATTGCAGGGCGGGGCAGGATCAGGATACATTGCCATTCTCTGATCACCTTGAGTTTTCTAGATCAAAAGTGCTTTTTCACCACCAGACAGATTCTTATCAACCCTTTGTCATCCTGTTTGACAATTGCAGTTATGGAATAAAAATCTACATTCATTACATTTATATATGAGACTTGTAAGCCATACAGTGTAACTTGTTTTTAAATTCTTATCTTCCATAGATGATATTACTGTTTTCTATATACAAAGTGTCTTTATGTGTGTGACCACAATTTAAAATGAATTAAAAGCTGCTTGTTTCCTTTAGCGCAATTGAAATAACCTGTTAAGTAACCCAAGAGTTAATTCTGCATTTCCACTCAAGAAATTGCACTGCTTCTTTCCTTTATAATGATAGATACCTGACGTTATCAGAAAGGACAAAACACATTATCATGGGCACAAAAGACCTGGCATGTCATTAAACTGCTCCTCATCGGCTAATTTGGGAACTGATTGAATAAATGCTGCAAAAATCTTTTCTACCTCAAAGGAAGGAAAGTTAATTCTGCAGCCACTGTTGATGGACTCATGACTAATTGGAACAGGCAATAATGATCAGGCGTACCATTTTATAGAGCCTACTGAGATAATAAGCAGCTTTTATGTTGTCATTTCCATGCCGTGCCAAGCTCCCCATCCGCAGTATTTTTGCATCTCTAACAGTACACAGGCTTGTTAGATAGTGCCTGCCTGTCCGGGTGATTGCAGTTTCTTTATGTTTGTTCTCTCATGTGGGTATCCCAGCAGTATGGCAGAAAGGCTTGGGGATGTTTGAGGTTTTTTTCTTCCAACATCACTTTCAGATGTTCCTTGTTGATGCAGCCTCACACTGGTAGATTGAATTTACACATTGAAAACTGTCACTGAAGTCAGTGGGTATTCCACATACTAAAGGACTATAATATAACTCGAGAGAGGCAAATCAAGAGCTTTTTTTTGCTCACAAAGCACAATTACTATGCTTCATCTTAAGAAAAAAAAAGAAAAAGGGGAAAAAATTACACTAAGAAAGGCTTCATTTCCTTTAAACTTACATAAATACAGTGGCTTCAATGGAAGCTGATCAGTGTTTTTCTACCTGAAAAAAAAAAAAAGTCTTTTGACTCAGATTTTTTGTGTCTGTGGGATGTAAAAATTTAAGTAGTTTTTCTAAAACAATAACAAGTTATTTTGAAGTTTTGTTTATTTCCTAAGGCCCATGCAGGCCCATATGGACTGTGTCTACTTATCATACTTCCAGCATATTTCATGCAATCAGTCTCACAGCAGATCTTTAATAAGTATTCATTTAAAGCAATAATACATTTTTTAAATTATATTTGAAGTTCATCCCTAAGAACCATTTACTTACACTTTTAAAGCATGATATAAACAGTACTGTCATGGAATCCTAATTAGGACTATACTCCCCTCCTCTCCCCTCTCCTCCTCTCCCCTCTCCCC
>VWPW01016583.1:509845-617440 GCA_013389825.1 Crypturellus undulatus
CCTCTCCTCTCCTCTCCTCTCCTCCCCTCTGCCCTCCCCTCCCCTCCCCTCCCCTCCTCATGTTTGGAACCCGATCCTTTTAAGACTATGTTAGACAGACTTTCAGAAGATCTAGTGGGTAAAACTTCCCAAAAGATTTTGGATGAAAAAGCATCATGTTTCTTGAGGTGGAGCAGACTTTGACTAAGCTCACCAACAATTGATTATACCTGTCGGGACTGAGGACAGCCTGTGCATGCACAGAAGCAGAATTTTAGACATCTGTAGACCTTTTAAGTTATATACCAGTGGAACTGGATGTTATGTACTGCTGAGCAAAGAACTTGGGATCTTAACATAATGCCTGCCTGTCAGAATTCAAGATGTATCCAGTTCTAGGTAACTAGCCTCTTTTATGCATTGAGGCATTTTAGCCTCAAAAAATGATTTTTTTTTGTGACAGATGCTCTCTCTCACAGGCTGCAAGCATGCAGTTTTTTTTTTTTTTTTTCTTCATGATTGTCTTCCTCAGGAAAGTGTTCCCTGTTATAGCTTTGATTAGAAAAGCAAAAGGTTTGAAGCAAGAAGCATGAATATATGAAAGAACACAGGTACCCATTTAAGAGTATCACTTATTTCCTTCCAAAACTATTTCCTGCATAGCTGCATTTGATTTGTGCAGCGGTAGAAAAGTTAATGTGATGGTATTTGAAGTGAGGCAATAGATGAAAAAACAGAAACCAAATTTGTCTTGCCTTTGACTTTGAATGCCCGATTCTGCTAAATACAAATTCCACATAAAGAAAGCATTTTAGCTGAAGCTCAGGTATAATCTGTATTATTCTTCTTCCCAACTCCCCCAATATTTTGAGGTGCGACTTGAAATCCACCATGTGTTGAGAGAAACACATTTGGTGTATTAAAGCTCCAATGTTATTGGTAATGCATTATATTTTTCTAAAGAAAATATCAAAACACAGAATTAACAGTAACATAGTGCAGTATGGCAAAAAGAAAATCAGTTTGAAACTGCTGGTCAAGTGAAAAGGGTATCTCATGATTTAGCCAAAAAACTTGCTAAAGAAGCAAGCTTCATTTTTTTGTGAGGAGATAGTGAATGATTCCATATTACAAAAGAAGGTTGGATGAGAAATACATGTATTATTACAATGTTGATAGATATTTACATTTAAAATAAGTGTAACACCTCCCCCCCACACACACAAACACATACACCCTGCATTATTTGAGAAATGAATTCAAATGAGTTTGGAATGAGGTGTTTAAATGAAGTCATGCAGTGACAAACCACTCTGCACTCCTTTGGTGTGGTCTACAAGGACTCTCTTAATCAAACCATTTTCTTCTGAAGCCAACTATAACTTCTGCAGGAAAGGCGATTTAAGAATATAGCTTGAGCTTTTGATGATTTCAGAGCACTCTCAAATGACTAGGGAATAGGACTGCAAATCTTGTTAGACAACATGTGTGAGCTGCCTGATTGCTAGGAATTATATATTTGATTTTTTTCATGATAACTTGAAAAATGAAGATTGCTTCTGCTTCTATAGGATGCCAAAAGAAAAAGAAAATGTAATTGAGAAAGGAAATGTACCAGTTATAACATATTACCAAAAGTGTGTCCATTTTTACGTAAGTGATGGCTTTTCTGTAAGGCAACTTACTTGACTTGCAGTCTGGCAACTGCTTACTGTGATCTATTTTTTAATAAAGAAATTTTAATCAGTTCTACTTTATTAAAATTCAAACTTTAAATTTAATTACTTTGACATATTGAAAAGTGAAATAAATGAGTAGCTATGTATAACTATACGTATTCTCTCTGAGTATATGGATGTATAAATATGCTTGAACATCTCCTAATTATTTAAAAATAGAAATGACAAACCTCCCTATGGTATAAGGGTAATAGTTGATTAGTTTACAGGTTTACTGCACAAGCTTAAAGTAAAATCTGGCTAGAAATCAAATCAGCGAGACTTAGATGTTTCTCTGTTATTTCCTACATGTGAGGAGGAGGTGTCTAAGCGCTCAATAGCTTAGGCCAGCCCGTACGGTAAATGGACCCTAGAGATCAATTTAGTAGCAACCCTATCTACATGTAGGCAGGCCTACATGTACTGACATTTGACATGACAAATACTCACACGAGAATGCGGGATATCACATGGGATCTAGGGAAGACTTGGGGTCTTCTGGAGCAGCATGCAGAGTGTATAGAGCAGTTACGTGGATACCGCAAAGGGTAATAGGCACCCAGATATGAACTGAATCAGATCTTATATGCCCCTACGATATACAAAATAATTTGTATGAATATTGCCATAGTCCTAGTTCACTTGCTCAAAGGCTAAGAAGGGCCAAGGCTATTGACAAAAGCATTTTTATTTGCTAGCTTCCTCACAAATAAGGACAAGCAAAATAAATAAAACAAGGAAAAAAGCCCCAAAGGCATCATTTTTCTTTTGTGCAAGAGTATTACTTTTGCAAGACCAAAACAATTTTTTTTTCTCTGAAGAGAACTTTTGCTATTGCAAATCTCAGGAATTCTCTGTTCTTTTATGATGCAGAAGCAGATGGATATCTGTGGTGATTTTGGTTACCATAATGTTTCCATGGCTGCTCTTTTTGGAAGTGGTCAAATTCTCCATGATAGTTTCCAGTGGAAATTTCAACCCCCAGTTTAAACTCCAATTTGATTTCCAAGAGACTGCCTATACAACAAAATCCACATATGGTGAAGGTGAAAAGTAGTGTCAATAGAAAGCAATTTGAAAACATGAGGAGAAAAGATTATTTTAGAAAAGGATTTGAATTCTGAACTGTAGTTTGCAAAAGTCTGACATTCTTTGAGGTGAAACTTCTGAAAGCTGCTCCACCTTCTAATTACTAGAGTTTGGTAAGTTAGGGAGCGATCATTACAGCGCAGAAGAAGCGCTTGGAAGTAATTTGCTTAGTGTGGAAGCAGAGAGCACAATGCAAAGTGTCAGGCTTCCTGCTGAGCTTGAAGAATACTGGAATTATGAGTGCAGTTGCCTATGCAGCCCAGTGAGCCAGTCTACTGTGGGCCTCCTCCTAAATCCTGCCAAGGGAGACCAGAAATATGTGCTCATTACTGCTCCTTTTAACATGATTCTCATGTAGGGAGCATGTCTGTGCTCATACACCTAAACTACCTTATTGAACTCTTCCACCGCACTGCAAAGCAAAGTGGAGCTGTGTATCATGCTACAGAATAAGACAAAAATATTACCCTCTACTAGACTATATTCTGCATGAGCTGTAGTATTTCTGAAAGAAAAATGAGGGAGGTTTACTTCCTGAGTGTTGACGGAAGGTGAATAAACCAGAATTAAATATTTTAGAAAATATTTTAATAGGCTATACTTCAGTTTAGAGAGACTCTGCTTTGGTTATTAGAACTAAGGGAAAAACAAAAGCTTAAGGCAATTTGAAGTTGACAAAATATTACTATGTCTCTTTTAACATTAGTAGATTTAATTTTCAGCTGTAATCATCCATTTGTCAGTCCTTACGCTTACGTAAATGCAAACACAGATTTTGTACATTCTGTGAATAATTGTGATTAGTTTTATCCAAGACACTCCCCAGCTCCACAGTATATGGTTATTCATATCCTTAAGTTCAACATGAGGGTTTCATATCAAGCACTTCACAGTATTGCATCTCATATATTTTGTGCAGCTCTCAGCATGTCAGCTGAGGTGGTGTTCATCTGAGTATTACAGTTTTTTCAAATACCATTTTTCCGCTGTGCCATGTCACTGATTCGTGAGTATGAAACACAGTTAAATAAACTGAAAAACCAACATGCACCTGAATGGATGTATACAACAAGTAAAGGTGAGGGAAAGGGTAGGAAAGGATCAATGCTGAGAGTGTGATTTTATTTCTTTTAATTTTGTCCCACTTACATCATCTTGGCCACAATGAAGAATCATGAACTGTTTTATTTAAGCAATTGATTTTGGCAAAGAGCTCTTAAACATATAATGAAATTAGTTTTGTGA
The DNA here is from genome assembly GCA_013389825.1 of Crypturellus undulatus. NCBI lineage: Eukaryota > Metazoa > Chordata > Aves > Tinamiformes > Tinamidae > Crypturellus > Crypturellus undulatus. The sequence goes on from VWPW01016583.1 coordinate 513,877, forward strand.
CTTGCCATACAGAACATTTGACTATCTATGTTAGTCACATAGAAAGGAAATGTCCTCAGATGATGAAATACTAAGAAAAATTGGAGGGGGGAAAAAGAAAATAAAAAATAAAGCATGTTTGCCAGATGCTAAATGTACATAATTTTCAAGTGTTTATTTCAATAATTGCTGGGGCATTTGCTGGTACTTACTGCTAATTTTAATTTAATGAAGCAAGGTTTCTTGTACATCTAGATAGATAATTATTTCCAGATCACTTTATATCACATTCTTGTGTCCATCTGTTTCTTGATCTTAGTGGGTTAGGGACATCTAAGTTGTAATCTCACTTCACAGCCTTGTGCAGTCTTAAACCTCTTCACTCTAATTTTATCAATATTTATGATTTATAGAATAAATAATTGCCAATTTAAAAAATATAACAAAATAAGCTTGCAGTAAAAGGTCTGCAGTCAGTTAGCCAGTAGGTTTGCACAGACCACCTCTCTTTGACTTTGCAGCAGAGTTTCTCACAGAAAACATACTTTGCATTACACTTTTTCTAAAAAGAGATACTGTTTTCTAGAGATAAGAGATTTGCTCCAAACAACAGCCACAAGAGCAATCTGTTAAGTAGGGAGCCACTGAGAAGTGGGAAAGCTAAGTGGGAAAAGCTGTGGGAAGGGAAGCCTTTGAAATAGCCTCTGGCTGTGGCTTGACTCTGCTCAGTTCAACCTGACCAAGCAGAGACTTTTTCCATATCAGATCTCACTCAGGAGCCTTCTCCTGAACGCTAAGTGCTCAAGCCCTGTCTGTCTGCACCTCCCCTTTGCTTCCTTATCACCTCAGCCAGGGGACTCTTGTGAATTTCAGGGTGCTTCCTTATGTTTCTTTCTTGAGGGAATGAGAGTCACAGCTCCCTCCTTTCTGCAGTGGAAATCAGATCATGGACAACGAGGGTTGTCCCTTTTGGGAGGTTGTAGGCCATGCAGTGACAGGTTTGATGCTCATTGGTAGAGCAAGACCCAAATCATGGGTCTTTATGTGTTTATTCTTAGAAAGTATGTGAGTCAATTCTACTAATTTCTTCAGCAAAGTTGGAGTATATTAGCTACACCTTTTTTGATTGTTAAGGTTACCTTTAGGCTGGCATGTCGTCATTTCCCTTGAAAATCTAAATACTAAATTTATTCTAGTATTTCTGTTTTGGATCACGATTTTCTTTCCTTCTCTTTCAAACAGCAATTAAATAACAGCCTGAAAAAACTATATCCAGATGTAAAACCAGCTATGATATATTTAAAGCTTACACAGTGCTAGTTGTCAGAAACTGTTCACTCATAATACTCATAATATAGCAGTATTTTTCATTTCTCATTTTCTTCAGCCCTGCAGATGAGTTCGGTATCATCTATCTGCTTTTGTTTCACTTCTAGTAACAACATCAACAATATCATTGTTGTTTTTTAGATATCATTATTAATAGGACATGGATCCTCCATGTTATCCAAAATCTGAACCGCAACAAGAGCATGTGTATTTGTCTTTCTTCATTTAAAAAAAATGCTGGTATGTGTTTCTTTCTAAAGATAGTATCTTTTTTTGAATGGAGGTATGCTACAGTATTCGTAATGTCTGGGTGACATGGTATTTCTCTAGGGTTAGATGTTTAATACAAAGTAATAGTAAAGGAAATATATTTGCAATTATGGTAAAATGCTTTACATGCAGTATAATTTCCAGGAGAAACATAGCATGTTGTGATGGTACATTTTTAATACAAACGGAAAGAACAAGTTCTAGACATAAATTCTATTACCATAATGATCTTGCCGTTTTCCTAACATATTGCAATTTCAAGTTCCATAAATAGAATGTTATGCATCAAGTTTTATTAGTGTATTCTCAGAATAATTTGTATTGAAATTTGATAAAATAAATTACAATTGTGACATCATTGTATTTCTTTCTAGAAAGGGCTGCATAGCTTTTATTGTAATAACCTAGTTAATTAAATCATTTTGAAAGTGCCACTAAATTCCTGTGATTTTTGTGACATAGTGTGTGTATTATTTCCGAAAATCAGGCTTTTATAGTTTACTTTTTCACTTTATTCCTACTGTCAAAGAAAAAGACAGAAGGATGCTTGCACGAGAACATGCTGCTTCACTTTAAGATATAGACAAGGACAGGCAGGTGGTGCAATCATCCGTGCCAAGTGGGAGCTGCTGCAGGCTCCTTTCTTAAAATGAGTTGAGGTAAGGCTTGAGTTTACCTTGCAGGCAGGGAATATGTGCATCACAGCCCAGACCTTGTCAGGGTAACTCTTAGATGGTTTACAACTTTCTTGATGTTCAGCAGTCTTCTGGTTAGTCCCCAGGTGGGCTCTGCAGTGATCCTAGGTGGTTAAGCTACCAGCATCATCTCTGAAAATCTGGGAAGAGATCCAGATTCCCAGACATCCAGTGCCATGTGACATGACCTGGACTATCTAACATTTTGACTGCAGGCAGAAATATAGCACAGGATCTGTGAGAAACCTGCATTATTTTGGAGTGGCAAAGAGAGGCCTGACCCAAAAAAAAAAAAAAAAAAAAAAATCCAAACACTCATGTTTAGGCATTTGCATCCCTGCCTTAAAGCAGGGCCACCAAAAGCTGGGACAACTTTCAGTTACTCAAATTTAGATGCCTACATCCAGGTCAGGTACCTGTGAGACATTGCAGAGTACCACTGGGGCACTAATTACTTCCTTCTTATTCTGTTCATAACAGGCCATTGGAATCCTGGATCTCTTGCAAAAAAGTGTCTTGATTTACAAACTGAATCCTACCTGTGACTGCTTCATAACTGTTAATGATACTGTAATCCATACTGCTTTTCCTATTTCTGAAGGATAATGTGTTGCATATCTGCTATTCCTTGTTGCAAAGTGGTCTGTATTACCTGCTGAACAGGATCTCATGTTAAATAAAAGCTAGTAAAATTACAGAGCTTTTCCACTAAAATAAGGGAAACCCTTTTCCTTTAGCTGATCAGCTATCCAGAACAGAAGGATAGATACAGTTGTGAGCTAGGCTCTTGCTTCAGGCTTTTGAATCACAGACATTCTGACCGTGACAAAAATCTCATTCCACACATCTTGCCTCTAAGTTTGTAGTGTGTGGTTTTCAAGGAGTTGGTTGAGATGAACATGTCATTTTTAAAGAATAATGTGGTAATAACCTTGGTGTGATGAAATGCCAGTTAGATGACCAGTTTACCAGTTATGTGATGCTCCTGTGGACTAAAAGCCAGCATGAGAATTATGAGAAGATCATGAGAATTATGAGTCTCATCTCAATTGCCATTATCATTCCTTCTCTGTTCAGATGGAAAACTGGAAGTGTGAATTAGGGAATCTTGTCTCTATTGTGTAAAAATAATTAGCTAGGATATTAAGATTCCTTGTTGCTTAAGAGGAGTTTCTATTTGCTTTCACTTAAAGTATTTGAAAGATATCTTTCAAATATCTTTCTGTTATATTCATTTAACTTTTTTTTTTCTATAATTATTGTCTGTATAGTATTGGCTTGGCAGTTATCACTGCTGTACATGGGCCTGGTGTGAAAAGAATAGTGCAAGAGATTCATAACAGAGTAGAAGGCCTGCGGAGAGGAGTATTAACTCAGTCCTTGAATCTGTTGAAAGAAATGCTTCATCATAGAGATCATTATTCATAATAAAATGCATTTATGTGGTTTGTTCTGGTCATATACCATCATTTTTTTTGAAAATTAGAAAAAAAATAAGAAAATGAGATAGAAATCTCTTTTTTTTTTTTTTGAGACCATACATTGAAGAACCAATTAACAAGCACTGCTCTTTAAAACTAATCATATGTTTTTATAAAATCTCAAACCGCTTTTTGTTCAGATATGGGAGCTGATCTTCCAGATTATTAGGAAGGCAATCTTTTTTATTTTAATTTTCTCTGAATTTTTAAGATTTACTAGCAACTCCTGTGTCATCTTGAAATAAAATATCTAGTACATGCTCAGATTATTCCTGCCCCTCTACTCAGCCCCGGTGAGGCCACATCTGGAGTATTGTGTATAGTTCTGGGCCCCCCAGTACAAGAGGGATGTGGAGTTGCTGGAGAAAGTCCAGCGCAGGGCCACGAGGATGATCAGGGGCCTGGAACATCTGCCCTATGAGGAGAGGCTGAGGGAGCTGGGCTTGTTCAGCCTGGAGAAGAGAAGGCTGGGAGGGATCTAATCTATAGATCAGTGTGTGTAAGTACCTCAAGGGAGGCAGTGAGGAGGATGGGGCTGGCCACCACTGACAGTGGTGGCCACTGACAGAACAAGAGACAGTGGCCACAAACTGAAGCATCAAAGTTCCACAGGAACTTAAGAAAAAATTTCCTGACAGTGAGGGTGACAGAGCACTGGAACAGGCTGCCCAGAGAGGTTGTGGAGTCTTCTTCTCTGGAGATCTTCAAGACCCCCTTGGATGCAGCCCTGTGCCATGTGCTCTAGGTGACCCTGTGTGTGCAGGGGGGTTGGACTAGATGATCTCTAGAGGTCCCTTCCAACCTTAAGCATTCTATGATTCTGTGATTCTATTGAGGAATATTTTCCCTGGCAAATTACAGAGACCAATTGATTGAACTATTTTCTTTTAGATTGATTTGTCCAGCAAGGACATTACCAAAAAGAATTAAATCTACTTTATGTGGAAAGCATGTGCACATACATCACCATTCTGTATTCTTGGTCTTGTCATCTGAAATGGTTGGTTGATAATGGGTAAGGTGCTTTATCATTATCCTTAGCACCTGGGAAATGATCCAGTATGAATTCAATCTTAGTGAATTATTAAAGGCACTTTAGGATTTGTGAACTTGATAATGGTATTTTGTGAGTGTTCATTACTACTGCAATTTAATATTACTACAGAAACTGACTTAAGAGAATAGTAGCCTGATACCAGCTTCAGGATGTAATTTAGAATCATAGAAGATAATAAGACCACACTCTACTAGTATCAGTAGTGTTTATGAAATGTACTTGCAGATAATAAAACATCAAAAGGTCTCTTGTGGTAATGTAATGTTTCACAGGCTTTAATCTAATGAACCACTGAGATTGTATTCTACTGCAGGATAAAGTCTGAACTGCTTGATTGGACTTAATATTGAAATGTGTTTGTTTCAGGGACGAAATATCTAAAATTAAATGACTTAATGCTAAGATATTTAGTTACAGTGAATTTAGTAACATGCTAATCTGCAGTATTTTTAATTGACTATAGATAACTTACCCAAAAAACAACTGGTCAGAACAAAAGACAAATAAAAATCAAAGTCATGCAATGATGGGGAAGTAAGTGTTCACAGAGGTATAGGAGACAAGTTTTTTTTAATGGGAGAACACATTGATATAGACTTTTTCAGTACAGTGTCAAGCTACTGGAGTTTAATTGGATTGCTATAGTATAATGTAATAATATCTTGGTGGAAGTTAAGATACTATAATCAATTTTAGCAGAAACTTGAAATTTTACTATAAATAGCCATCGAAAAATGCATTTACGAATATTGTAAAAAACAGAATATAAACTTCAAGCAGTAGCTCGGCTTTTCATTCTGGTGATCTTAAAATTGTACTAAGGGTAAAGAATAAATTTGTTCTTTAGCTTTCTTTGTTCTGAATTCCTTTTGTGATTACATATATGTATATAAAAGATTTTCTGTTCATAGAAAATAGCTTTAATTTATATCTATGTATTCAGCACAGGCCTCCAGTAATTTGGTCTTGTATTGCAGCTTTCTATATTTTAGAATTGCTGTTTAATATCATTATCATAGTTATGTGTTAACTGGATCTCAGTGAAAAATAAATCTTTTTCTTTGGAAGTCATAACTAATGCTACTGTTTCTGAGTGGTAACTATTAGGATGCCTAAATAGTCATAACCATTTAGGAACAGAATTTCCTAAATACTTTAAGATTTTTTTTTCTGTTTTTAAATTGCTTTTTGTCAGCTCCTGGCTATTAGTATTCATATACTTAAAGGATTATGAGTTCTTATTTGTTGCTTTCTTCCATTAATTCCATAGCTTTTCTCATTGCATCTGCTATTGTAATGCTGTAGAAACCTATCTTTGTAGTTTGTTCTGCAAATTTCAGTCTGTTCTCTACCCTGCAATTTATCCTCCCCACTTAATGTTAAAACTCCCCTGGCATAGCTCACAAAATCAATCAAAAAGACTAGTTATCTCCCCAGCCACATCAACCTCATGCAAAGGAGAAAAAAACTGCAAAGAATTACAAGAGGTTTTGTCTTACTTTGTTTCATTTTATTTGCCCTTTTAGCTAATACTTTCAAGGATTTGGAATTCTCATTGCCATATTTTATTAATGTTAGCTTTCCATCTGTAATAGATACTATATAACACAAAATTAACCCACTTGGAATTTGATGGCAATTTCTGCTGCATTAGTAATGCCTTCCTTACTCCATAGGGAGAGATAGAGATTCTTCTAGCTCTGTTGCTCAATTCTCTGATCAGAATCTTTCTAAGATACCATTCAAGACATAGTGTGAAGCATACTTGCATTTTAAGATGAATTTCTAGGAAACAAACAAACGAACAAAAACATTACAAATACACTTTAACAAACTCCCAGTTTATTCAATATATCATATTGTCTTTAAAAAAGTATGACTGGCATGGGTTATTCTCTTCTAAAACAATATAACCATATTATGTTTCCAAGATGAACCACAGCCCTAACATGCAGGATGGCAGCAGGATTTGTGAAAAGGGACTTTAACCTTAAAAGAAACTCACATTTTTTTCTTTCATTAGGATTTGTTTTCCTTCTCTCCATGCTGCTGGGAGGTGGAACTTTTCACGGGTCATATGTTGGACTGCTTTTATATCCCAGGGAAGGAATAAATGAAAAATAAACCAGAAAAGTTCAGGATAGTATTATGCCTAATATGTAAAGTAATTACTTTAACAAGCTAATTAACTTTAATGGATTGTCCCACTATTCCCATGCCTCTTTTACTGACCTGTCTGTTGAAGCTTTCTGTAAACTTTCTGCTCTATTTGCATAGCTGCAAATAATTTGAGGATGCTATTGTTGGTTAATCTAGAATCTGCACCTGCTTTAATTGCTAGGAATTATAATGAAACGTTGAGGGTGCCAGGGAGAAGAGGAGAATACATAAATCATTCATTTTTCACGCTGTAAAGAAGTGAGGAAATATTTGAAAAGAAAGAGATGAAAATGAGAGGTACTCAGTGAGGTACAGGAACAGCCGATGAGGGGCAATGGAATATCTTGGTTACAATTCCAGCAGTAATGAGGGAAACAATGGCAATCATACAGCAATGTTATCCTTTTACACAGTGGGATTTTTAAAGGAGTATGGTAGGTGTTACTTAATCAAGATTTATTGAAATTTTGTACAGATTAGGAACTTGATTGTTGAGGCCTTTGAAAAATTTGTCCTTTTTAAGGGACACATAATTTTATGAACTGCAGAATTCAAGTCAATCAGTAAGAAGTAGACTTGCAGTTCTTGAAGAACCCGTGGACACTGTTTTACTGTACATAAAAGAGCTTTTATTTTTTGATTTTTCAAGAAAACACTTCGCATAAGTCAATAAGTAATGGTCCTACTTTGAGGCAGAGACAGAAAAAAAGATATTTGTTATACTACACTCAGTCTATGAAATCCTTTTTAAGAGTGTCTTCTGTAAAATATAACTGTAATTTTTAGCATTCTGTCAATTACCTTAGAATTACATGTACTTGTGTTGTTTGTTGTGTTTGGAAAGTAAGCTGGCTTAGTGTATTATACCTGATGTGGGCAATACATTTCAGTATTGCTCCAAAGAACATTTGATAGAACAGTAAATTAGTCATCATTTAAGCAGTTTCTCATATAGCTAAGCCATTTAGTATGCTAGCTCAAAGATTTGGCCTTATAGTCATGATAAAAAAAACACCTGTGTCACAATGTTCATTGTTGCTACTGGTCTCTTTTCAACGAGAGGCTTGTTGTTACAAGAAGATGAGAAATGCACTTTGAATTTTTCTATAGTTGGGATAGCTTTCCTGGAAACTCTAAAATATCACCCCCAAAACTTGGGAGCAGTCTGGATTCAGACAATATTGCAACCAAGACTGTTGTCTAAATGTTAAATAAAATATAAAAATATGCATTTACTACTGAAAGAAAATACAGAGCAATCTCTTGTGAACGGTGGTGCAAGTGTAGTGTCATTGAAGCAAGAATTGAGTATCTGATTCTTGATACAGCTAGAATTAAGAAAACTGAGTAATTTCTGTGCTCAAATGTTGAAATAAATTCACCTGGCTTCTAGAATATACATCACAATATCCAGCTATGACTCAGTTTCATTCCAATGTCTGTTTTAGAGAAGACTACTTCTCTTTCCCCACCCCGCTACTCACTTCAGAGAACCATCATCAAGATAGATTAGCAGTGAATACCCTAGTGAAGATCACAAGCACTGACATGATAATATATATAAGGCATCAGATGAGACCACTCCCAACTAGCACAGCATTGGTCTCAATCTAATTAATCCTGCTGGGAAGCAGTTTATCCAAGCTAATGTAATGAATGTCACATAACTGTGTGGAATCCTCCTGTAGCTATCCCTCCTTTTAGTACTGAGCAACGTAGAATGCATATATGGCTTCTGTGACCTCAATGCTGTCTAAGTTTCACTAAATGTTTGGAAGTGTTCTATTAATAAATATTAATTATATCATTTCAACCTCTTAAAAAGATAGAAGTGTTCAAGTAGCATCCAAGAGCATGATGTACTGAAAATTATATCATTTTAGGAATAACATTACTGCAGATTTAGATGATATTTGACATGAAGGTATTTTTGTCTCATTCGTTAATATCTGAGGAATATTTTCTTTGTAGGTATGATACATAGCCAAAAAGATAGAAAAAGTATTATTTTCTTTATATTCAGCAGTTGCTGTAGAATAGGAACCATTTTTAATTGTGTAGTATCAAAAATATTAATGGTAACTCTTTGGAAATGTCCTCTATGAATATTTTGTTTGTTTTTCAGTTTTCTGTGACTTTTCATTAACTTTTTTCCATATTGGCTCTTTGTTTGTTTATTTTTCATCTGCAAATATGCCATTCATACGATTTAAGATTATATCTGCAAAAGCGGAGTGCATCTGGTAAATGATTGCAGTGCTTCATTCAGCTACTGCAGTTAAAAACTTATGGGCTGTCCCCTCACTAGTCCTTTATAAGTCTATTGCATTTTGACTTACATCGCATCTTTTAGCAGTGAATTCTACATGTACAAAGTGAAAAGCACTTTCTAAGAAGAAATAAATAATTATCAATCAGAGGTGTTAAGTCAGAAAAAAATAGGCTGACTATGACATTATGAACATTCCTGCTAATCAGCAAATTACATCTAGTTCATTATTGTAGGCAAGATTGAATTTTACTTCTGCAAGAATGAGGGCAAAATAAAAATTGTTAAACTACAGGAATTATTTAATTTTTTTTACCAAAAATATCAGTAATTATGTGACATTACCATGTATGACAAATTACATAAGAAAACAAGTGAAATTACACATTCATTTTTGAGATTTGTTTTTTTTAACCCCCTCCTTTGATACCTTAACCAAACCCTTATTCAAACCCTTAAGCAAACTCCTTAATGAGTTGTTGGCGTTTATGCTGCTTCTCCTGTCCAAGTCTTTGTACAAGTCCTAAGTCTTGTGGGCAGTCTTGAGAGCACCTTGCTGTGAAAGTTGGTTTCTCTTCAACATATTCTGAACTACAGGAGAAGTTGTAGAGGCCTGTTTGATGTCAGGTAAATACTGTTCATAGCACTATAAGCAGTGAGGTAACATTTGGTCCAAAACGGCTTCATACTGTGGAACACGTGTACCAACCCGGATTCCAAGTGAAGTACTGCTGCCGGGGAAGAGTGAGCAGGAGCAAGACAGGAATATACACATATGGAAACTTGGAGAGACAGGTAGCATGTGCGAGTTGTACAAATAGTGCCCACACTCAGTAAGTCCTTTCTAGAGTTTAGAAAGCAGCCCAGGATAGCACTGTAACACATACATAATGGTCTAATTAAAAAAAAGAAAAAAAAAGTTTAATATATTGTTGAGTCATGTGCTGACCTTCGTTAGTGTTGTGTTGCAGACCTAGCTTTAGTGTGCAGTGATCTTAAGGAGCACAGTATAGCCATCAGATTCTTGCAGCTTGGTAGTCATCCCTTTGTGTTTGTTACAGGGAGAGGTACAAAATCATTTTTACTTACAATACATCTGTCTTTCATATAGAAATGTAGATGTGTGTGGATGTATGTGTAGCAGAAACCTGACAGACCTGATCCAGGCTGGAGGTGTAGCTGGACCACTGAGCACAGTTGGGGTTTTATGGCTTTATAATTTCTGTTAGCATTAGGCAAGCTGTTGCCTGCTTTTATAATGGAAGAGTTTCTTCCCCTGCTGCCAAAATGAATAGAATTATATATACATATGTATATATATATATTTACTCTTCTTCAGTATAGGTCAAGGACTATGTTATTTAGGAAACATAGACTAATGTTTTCATAGTTCAGTAGACGATAGGTATCTAGTACCAATACCTGGTTTATATGAAGCACACATACCTACAGTGACTGTATCCAAAAGGATAAGAATTAAGAGCCTGAGGCATTTTCCTTGTTACAGTGAGAGTTAACAACTAGTAACCTCTTAGATGTTATGGCATAATGATTCTATGGGAGAATCACTGTGTCTAAGAAATTAGCATACAGCTGTCTGGAAAAGGGAATTTTGTGATGGCAACCCCCCCAAAAATTAAAAAAACCCTGCAACCATCACCATTTTTTCAACGCTGCTTTCTACTGACAGAAGTAGGTAAGAGAGACCTTGAAAGCTGGGTTCAGGTGACTTTATTCAGCTTTGTAAGTTATATGCATGAAGTGAAAAGCTGAAATCTACCATATGTCTAATTCTCAGGAGACATCTCCGAGTAAAGCTTTTCAAGTTCAAGGAGGACCAAAGTTAGATGGACTACTATGCCTCAGGCAATCTTTGGCTGTCTAACATGTCAGAGTTTTTGTTATTATGTTTTAGCAAACTGCTTTCAGTTTTTTCAACAAGCTCTTAAAACTCTGCCTTAAAGTTATTTAATTTTTAGACCTATCATGCATTAGCTCCAGTGAATGTAATCATAATTATGGAAAAGAAAGTGCATGATATGAAAAGAAGCATAATACATCATTGACAGACAAAAGCTGTGCTGACTGTATGCTGCATGGTACTGCAGGATGTGATTTTGCACTGATTGATTAATCTACTTATTATATACATAAGGTCTGAATATGAAACTTTCTTATTCAGTTGAAGATTATAATTTCCATACATCTAATACAGGTGTTTAAAAACTTATTTTGAAACAAAAATGCAGCCTCAAAGTTTGTAGGAAGACAGTGAACGTTTTTCAGAAAATTACGTTAAAATATTCTTTCCAAAGAATCTAAACATTGGAATCATTTTTTTTTTCTTGATTTCTGTTTTTCACTAGCTATTTTATCATAAAGCCAAATTGTATATATAAAGCCTTTTAATTCAAGAAAAGCAAATAATCTATCTGGCATAAAGTAAAATAAATAAAATAATTAAAGTCATATAAATCAAATCAGGTTCACTGAACTGAAAAATATTTTTAAGTTCATGTTAGCTTGTTTTAAAAAATCTCATAGTAGTAGCTACAAATGGAAAGACAAAATATCCCTTCTGATACACTACGGTTGTGCACAATGTTGTATCTTATTTATCATAAGAGTATATTTTTCAGAGTATTACAGCTTATGTTTTTTTGGCAGAGAGATATAATAGGTATAATAGGTACCTAATGTACTGGTACCTAATATATTTTAAAATTACAGTACTTTCTGTACAATATATTATTTCAATATAATTTGGATAAAAGCAGTTTTTCATAATACTTCTACTGTTTTAAAAATACAAAAGGTGTGTCTCTAAGTTTGTATTTCTTTATCTACTGTAACTAAAATTAAACAGTTCTGAGATGTTATAGACTGACAAATTCTTGGAGCCAATCAATTCGTCAGTATGCTTTATTGTAAATAACAAGCAAGCAGCGCTGGACGCCGGGGAGTCTCTGCTCTACCAACAGCACGTGCGTTGCAGTCCGTGAGAGCACCTTTTATTTACTGTTGCCCAAAAGTCTCCTCCCAGTATGGATTCCCAGTTCTGATGCATTACAATGGTTCTATGAGTCTCTGAGATCTCCTGGTTGTCTTCTTGATGGGGGCTGCTTGTCTTCCTCGCTGGTCTTTTCATATTCTCTGGGCTGCAGTTTGGCCTTGTTCTTTGTTTTTGCCCTAGCTGATAGAAGCTCAAGTATCCTGGTCACTTGCAAATTACAACCCAGCACCAGCTTAAGTATCCTGGTCACTTTGTTTATCTTGCGAATTACAATCTATTTATCACATGAGAAATCAGCATCTGCATGAAGAAGAACAGGGACATCGGCAGATATTTCCAGTTCATAGAATCACAGAATGGTTAGGGTTAGAAGGGACCTCAGAGATCATCTATCCAACCTCCCTGCACACACAGGGTCACCTAGAGCACATGGCACAGGGCTGCATCCAAGGGGGTCTTGAAGATCTCCAGAGAAGGAGACTCCACGACCTCTCTGGGCAGCCTGTTCCAGTGCTCTGTCACCCTCACTGTCAGGAAATTTTTCCTTAAGTTCCTGTGGAACTTTTGGTGCTTCAGTTTGTGACCATTATTTCTCGTTCTGTCAGTGGCCACCACTGAAAAGAGGCCAGCCCCATCCTCCTCACTGCCTCCCTTGAGGTACTTACACACACTGATCTATAGATTAGACCTCTCTCTCAGCCTTCTCTTCTCCAGGCTGAACAGGCCCAGCTCCCTCAGCCTCTCCTCATAGGGCAGATGTTCCAGTGACAAAAAATAACAATTCAAATAACAAATACAAATAGTGACGAAAAATAACAGTACAGGACTCTTTTGAGGCCCTGTAATGGGAATGAGTCCTCTTTAAATCCTTTAACGAGGATCCATTGCCATTGGAGGGCAAGTCTGGTGCCAGCAGCCGTGGTAATTCCAGCTCCAATAGTGTATATTAAAGTTGCTGCAGTTAAAAAGCTCATAGTTGGATCTTGGGATCGAGCTGGCTGTCCTTTGCGAGGCGAGCTACCGCCTGTCCCAGCCTCTGTCTCTCGGCGCCCCCTCAGTGCTCTTAACTGAGTGTCCCGCAAGGCCCTAAGCGTTTACTTTGAAAAAATTAGTGTTCAAAGCAGGCTGGCCGCCGGAATACTCCAGCTAGGAATAATGGAATAGGACTCCGGCTCTATATTTTGTTTGTTTTCAGTTAAAACTGGTTGGTTTAGAGTGTTTTGCACATGTGCTTTTTGGGACATATCTGGTGAGATGGTAATTATACTAAGCAGGACTGTAAATAACTAACAGCAAATAACTAACAATTTAAAAATATATATATTCAAAATGCTCAATTATTGTATATGAATAGTGGAGTAAAGCACACAAGTTAGCTTTATCTTTTATCAGTCATGAGCTTGTTTTAGCTTTCCATTCCCCTTCATGACTACTGCCATATTAACTCCAAAACCCTCCACATATCTTCCCTGCATTGGGGCATAAGAATTCCTTGCAATGCTGTGGATGAGCAACTTGCAGGACTTGGAGCTTGGTTGAATATTACTGTGCTGAACAATATAATCAAATTGATTGCTGTGTCCTAGAGTTTAATGTTCCACTTCCATTGGACTATGAAAGTCACATTTCAGCAAAACCCTAACATATATGGAATTACTGTTCTTTCATTCGTCAGCATGAGAGCAGTAATTGTCTTCCAGATAAAGCATCTATCCAGAGTACCATGGAAAATTATCGCTATTATATTTGTCAAATATCAGAGCAATAATCAAGAAAAATATTTGCCAACACTGTTGAATCAATAAACTAGGGTATAACAAAGGTCTTTTTCAAAAACCAGTTAAAAAAAAAAAAAAAATCTTACCTTGGATTTTAACCCCAGGCAAACATTAAGTATGTGCGAGTGAAACACCCGGTGATGCACACTGGATGCACAAAAGAAGCTGGGGACAGAATGAGAACAAGCAAGAGAGGAACCAAGGAGGAAGTTGTTTTGGGAGGAAAAAACAAAATTCTACGTTCTGGCATATCACATACACTGATTTAGAACAGCATTTATACACCTTTGATGAAGTTAAAATTTAGATATTTACCAATCTAGTAACCCTTGTTCTTTTGAAAAGCAGTGAAAGGAATGACCATTTCTAGGGTGATATTCATCTGGAAGTTTAAAATAGCTCAGACAACACATACTCCCAAAATACTTGCTTGCATTGGCTATAAAGGGACCTTAACAGATATTACTAACAACTATGATTGGATAAAATGAATCCCATCTTTCTCTCCTCCTTTCACCAGGTCTTCTGAGCAGGTGTGTAAAATTCTATGCAGACAATTAGAGAAACTTTTAGTGTTAGTTGAACTCCTTAAATTTCAATTTAAGAAGACTGAGTATAGTCCTGCTCCTCAAACTTTTATTTGTTTAATGGAGCAAATATAATGAGAAATAATTTTATTTTAAATTATGTTGATTTATTTTTAAATAGTTTGGTTGTCAGCTAGGTTCAGTGTAAAGTCAATAAATACCACAAGAAGGAAATAAGACAAATAAACTTTTACCAGACTATGAACAGGTTCTATAATGATACATCTGGAAAACTAGTTAAGTCAATTGTATCAATTTACTAAGTGATTTTGAAAGTTGATGTAAGTGAGTAGGAGCAATATAGGAAGAAAGGATTGTGGAGGGGTAGGAAAAGCAGGCAGAGGAGATGCATGACAGAGTGTCGGATTTACTGTTCTTGGCAGCACCAAGTGGTTAAATCATCTTAACTGTGTGAAACTGCAGCCTCAGCTTGACTGCTTCAGCATCACATGTACCCTTAATACGTGTGAGTACAGATGCGCAGATTTACGTCTATACAAATATAAATCACGTACCCATACAAATCTGTACATTCACAGACATATAATGGGGTAAAAAGCAGCCAATTATTCACTCTTGGTATCACATATAGTATTGCCTGTATCAAGGATACAAATTTGAAGTAACTAACTTCAAACATTATTTTTCTGGGGATACCTAGATATATATTTTTCTGTGTGTATATATATCCAATATACACATATTATCTTCATGTATTTGCTGCAGTTATCCCAATTTTTCCTTCCATAAACCAGTTCCAATTATTTTGTCTATTAATAAGGGACCATTCTTGAAAGTTCTCATTTTGACATGTCTCTGGGAATGCTCTTAAAAGTATTTTAGCTGAAAGGATTTTAGCATGGAAATGAGTTCCAAACTGAAAATTATGGTCCTGTGTTTTCCTCCTAATGTGGAGATGTGTTATGGAAGCTTGGTAAATGTTTGTACAATATTTTCAAAAGAAGAAATTCATTAAAAGTATGAATACATCTGTAGTTAGATAAATACAGAAATAACGTAAGTATTTGAATAGGAAAATTAAATTTGGATGAAAAGCTTGTGAGCAGTGGTTTAATCTTAACTATCTTATAGTGTTTTGTTTTTCTCATTTTTGTTTGTTTACGCTTCATTCAGTTTATTTTATTATATTCTCGAAAAATAACATCAAGGTTAATCCTAGTATATATTGCTGTTTGGCTGATCATAAAATTAGTAAAATAGCTAAAATAAACAGAAGAATAAAGGGAAATGAATTGACTAGATAGATAGATAGATAGATAGATAGATAGATAGATGGATAATCTCCCCAAAGAACAGATTTCATTTACCTTAATTCTTTCCTGCATTTTCATTTTCAGGAGAATGATGTAACAGTAGACTTCTATGATAAAAACAGATCACGTTTTGTTTATAGTCAACAGCCCCATAAATGGAAAAACAAACAAAAAAAACCCCAAATAATTAATTTACATGTTCACATAAACATATTAATTACTTTTCTATTTCATCAAGTCCATAATAAAAACTAGACTTTTTTTTTTCCTGTAGATATTTCTTGTAATGATGTGGAAAGTTCAGTTGTAGTTAGAGTTAATTAATATACACTAACTACTAGAAAATTTGGTGGAACACAAATGTTTTAGAGGCAAACCTGTTTTCAACCATTTTAATAATGCTTATCAGGGGGTTTGGACTAGATGATCTCTAGAGGTCCTTTCCAACCTCAACCATTCTGTGATCAGAATCCCGTGATAGGGCAGTTGAAACTTTAAATGATCTTGTGTCTAATACATGACGCATATTAGATAAGGTATGCATCACTCCTTTATGAGTCTGTGAAAACTGAATGTTTTATTATTTTCATATCCAATAGGTTAAAGTATATATACTGTATATCAGGGTTAAGATATTTTGGAATACAAAGCAAAAAAAAATAGTAATAAAACAAGAAAGAGGTTATTTACTCTTCACAACAGTGAGCAGTAAGAGGGCCTCCCCTGCTGGCTGTGGTTGTGCTGCAGCCACATTATCTTGACACCTAGAAATGTAGCTGGAGCAGTGATATTCTGCTTATTTCTTCAAGGTTTATCAGCAGAGGTGTTGTATCCTACTAACACAACTATACAGCTTTGAGTGCATGCATTGTTATACAATTTTAGTTGAAAAATGATGTTCTGTTTCTTTCCCTATGGGACTGGTCTTTAACAGGGCACTAGATAACTGAAAATGAATGAATGCTTCAAGTTTCTTTTAATCTTCTTCATTCAGTGCATGGACTCAAATATTGTTTATCACACTACATTCAAATCTGTCACTTCTCAAAGTGAAAACCATTTTTAATCCCTGATTTTAGAGGCTAAGAACTGAGCTAACATCAGTAACAGAGACTCAATACTTCTGCAAATGAGATCAAATGTCTCCAGCAAAAGGTCAAATGACACAGAATATGTGCGTATGAAAAATCTGATCAATATAATTTACTTTAGAAACAATATCTTGTCATATTCTCATTTGCCTTTTTTTTTCCTAATTGATTTATCACACATATATGTGCACACACACACGTGCACATAGAAAGAAAAATGTTTTTCTACCTCACAAAAAGTCATTTGTAAAGTTTGACGACAAAATGGCTAGATGTAATGGAAAAAAAACAATAATAAATTGAGACTACATTCCAGTAAACTGCTGTTATTAAATACATTGTAATCTGTGCAACATATTTTGGCTTTGGCTTTTTCCTTTTAAAGTAGTCTAAACATGATTTTTTTGCACGATTTAAAATAGATCTGTTTTTTTCCAGGTTGACTGGTATGAATCTACCTTCTCCTGTTATCAGCAGCAAGAACTGGTTACGACTCCATTTCACGTCTGACAGTAATCATCGAAGGAAGGGATTTAATGCTCAGTTCCAAGGTGAGAAATATATAAGTGCATTGCAAAAGTCTTTTTCTTTTAAGCACAGCTGGAAGTGGTGGTGGTAGAAATTTGTGTTTAAATGCCTGGGACATGTTGCAAAGAAATAACAGCTGTACTTCTACTGCTCTTACCTTGAGTAGGTGTTACTGGTGTGTGATCAGGAATCTTTAGAGAGTTACCTTTGACAAAAGTATCTGTGCTTCCCATAGCAGTTACTCAAAGTGTATGCTTGCTTGCTGGCTTTTTTTGCAATAAATTGCTTTCCATTCAGTCTTTTCTTTTTTAAAAAATAATAAAAATATAAATATCTAATATAATTTAAAAATGTCTGGAATTCAACTTGCACACAAGACACTTCGCTATCAAAATATTTTCTTTCTTCATTATTCTTAATCAAGCTGTTATCCTGAAGCTACATTCAGCACTAGGAAATTTAACTCCTCCATAGCACAGTGTAAACTAAATATCAGGTTTGTGCATAGATTTGCATATACAAGTATAAAGGAATACAAGAGGATGTCAATGTTGTTGTCACTTGCTGCTTATGTTTACTTAGAAATTCATTAAAATGCAGAGTTTTTAAATGGAATCGTTATTGATTTTTGTACTTCATAAATCATCATTCTGCATCAAAAACATTGTAGTTATGTTGAACACAGAAGAGCTCCGTAACTCAAAAATGCACTCAGCTTCTTACTTCATTTGTGCTTTTAAATTCTGTACTTACCTCAGCTGTTTCAAATTTTACCCTACATACCACAAGCGCATTCAACTTCTGAATGCGACTGTGACTTCTGTGACTAAGCCATTTCATTTTTCCCATACATTTTATGGCTTGTATCATCTTAGAAATTGCAAAATACGCTGCAACAATCATATGTTTCTGGTGACTGGCATATGCAAAAAAAAGTCCACTTGGGTGTTAGCAATTTATTATTCAGCAGTTTATTAAAGCTAAGAATCAAGAGCTTTCAGTCATGTTTCCATTTTACATGTTTTTCTGAATAAAGTATATTTTTTGAGCCTATCAGGACAAACAGGCATGAATCCTGTGAAATATGTGATTTTCTTCCCCAGCAGATCCTGACTGTGATAGGATGCCTCTAAGGTCAGATTGTATCCAGACACAATTTTTAATTTTGCCTTACTGGTAGGTCCTGTAGTATACATTATGTGACCCCGAAATTTCCAGTGTCTCCTGTCTGTGAGTTAAAAATGAAGATTTTCTGAAGCAACCACTAGACTGTAAACACTCACTTCACACATAGAAGAGTATCAGTTACCAGTCTGCCCCAAAACCAAGGATCTTTGCTCCTTCTATTTTCCCAGAGTTCTTGGACAATAAGCCCATTACATTTCTCTGAGTGAGTTATTACGTACTATTACGTACCTTTTAATTGGTATCAAGTATAAGTGTTATTTTCAGAATAAAACCACAAAAAGATATTCCTCAAAAGCCTGTAGCTTGTGCATTTAGATACATCATCATTGTGCAGCAACTTGCTAGTAAATAATAAAATTTCCAAATACTCAATTCCCAACTTTAAAAATGTATTATATACTTAATATTTTTAATACCAGTCTGTTTGTTTGGATCTTCCATTTCCTTTGTGTTTTCACTGTGAATTTGAATGAGAAGGACTAGAACTCCCCAGTCTTGGAAGTCGTTACAAGTAATGATCCCTCACCTGGGCACACCATAAATAATTATTAATCCTGTCTTTTCTCATTCAGATGGAAGCTGCATCTGGCCCTACTCAGTCTGCATCATTTAGGCAAATATAAAAGAACACCTGTTTTAGATATGTTCACTGAACTGTTATTTCATTAGTATGAAAGCTTCTTTGGAAATGTTTGTACTTTGAAAAATGTATTTGTAATACTAAATTTAATCACTTCTGTGAAAGAACAAGCATATAATAACAAATTATAAACCTAATGGACTTAATTGACAGACTAATAAAACTCAGAATTATTCAGGTTTAACTTAGTTTTATGTGACTGAAGACAGACTGAAGAAGATTAAAGGGTCATTTTTTTTGCTATACTATTTTGGGTTGCTTTTAGAAATAAGAGATTTAATCTTAAGTCTCGTTTCCGAAAAGCAGTAATCCTCAAATAATGGAAAATGAAATAGGACCTATTTTTGCTTACTCCTTTGAGACTCTAAGTTGAGCTGAGTTGCGTTTAAATTGGCTACTCTATTCCTGCAGAGCTGAAATTGTGACATTTGTTGGAGATCATCAGATTTACCACAAGATAACAAAACCGCAAATAATAATAAATAGCAAAAACATATACTAAGCTTGTTGTTACTTCATTTGATTGTCTACTTGTGAGATTGCTTCCATTCCTGGGGGAAAAACAAAACAAAACAAAAACCTGAAAGAAGTGAATGCTGTAAGGTGACTACCACAGAACCCCGCAGCCCAGCAGCGGTGATGCTGCAGCAGCTTCATGGTCCAACTCCAGCCAAGAGGGAGCGGATATTCCGAGCGCACACATACAGCCCCACTACAGCCCTCCCCACACACCTGCACCAAGAGGTCTCACTAAGCCCCTGGGCTCCCAGGTAGCTGCACCCGCTCCACAGGTGCTCCAGCCCAGACCCGCCTGCCCTCCTTTAAACCCTAGGGTGTCCCATCCCCTGAGCCAGTCTTCCTTCCCAGTGTGCCAAGGGGGCTTTTCCCTTTCCATAGGACATTTGGATTTCCAATGTTTTCCTACAGTTAGCAAAATTGGCTGGACAAGCAAATTCACTATGCATAGTTTTGTATCTAATTGGTGCTTCCAATATTTTAATACAATAAATTATGATAATTCTGTTTGGCAATTCAAAAAGCAAACAAGGAAAAGAAAATGAAATATTTTGGGTTGTTTGCTAGCATTAGCTTTGGTTGATTGGGAAAGGTTGAGTTGCAGCAATAATGTGGCCAAAATAACAAGATAATAAACGTGATGTAATTTGATTTGAATTGAAATGAATAATTAAAATAATATATTAGAAATATACGCTTGAATACATTAACTAGTAATGTAGTAAAGTAGTGTAATGTGTAATATAAAAGGTATAACTGGCTGATGGGTCTTTGAAATAGAATCTTTACAATCTCACTTTGCTCAGGGCAGACCAAAAGGTTAAAAGCTGTTACATTTTAGATAACACATTATTCTTCCAGATGTACACTTGCTTACAACAAAGGTTATCCATATGAAACAGAATGACTTAATAGGTCTGGGAATTATTCATATGGTTCTGCACATTTACACCGAGTACAGGATGATTGCTTAGGTTTCATGCTTTTATAAAACACTAAAAGAGTGTTTATAAATATATATGCACGTATATATATTTAGGTTTTGAGAGAATTTTTTTTCCTGTATTATCAAAAACTATACTGACTAAATTGCATATATATTTAAACATGCCATAAAATTAAATAAAATATAACTAAAATAAAATAAAATAAAATAGAATAAAATAGAAAGTTTCCAAAGCAAAAACTGCTTAATAGGTATATTCCACTTTCCATTGCAAAATTCTGATCTCTGTGGTAGACTGTTTCAAATTAAGTATGCTGGTTTGGGCAAGTTACCAGAAAGGTTCAAGGAGGGATTAGACATTTTGATCATTATGCAAGTTATCTTTCTGCTCTGTTTGATTACTTTGAATAATTCAAGATTTAACAAACAGATAATCTTGAAGTCAAACAATGAATATAATAGAGGCTGCTGTAATAAATCTACACTAATGGAAAACCATGAGTGAAATAATGTATAATAAACTGCTAGGTAATGTAGATATTTTCAAACTTTTTTTTTTTTTTTTTTTATAATTCAGCAAGCCTGCATATAAGGCATCTATCTCTCTCTTTCTCTCTCTCTGTCTTTCCTACATATTATTTAAACCATTAGAACTGTTTTTTGAATTTATGGTATCTCCTTAGTAGATGCACACATAGTACTCTTAATCAGGCATTTCCATTACTATCATCATTTGTATATAAATTTAGAAAAGAAAATTAGGAAAAGCAAGTAATAAAGTCAAAAAGCTAAAGGAGACCATTTTCTTATAGCCCTATAGTATCTGAGTATCATTTGCCATTAAATTGTACCAAGACAATAACTTGTGTTTTATTAAAGTGTACTGTCAGGAAAGGAATCCAATCTTGATATGAAAACACCAACAAGAAGATAAACAGTCTGCTGACTGTTCTTTTCTGTACTTAATACCATCACTTCTCACTTGTATTACTCTGGCTTAATCTTTTTGTGTTCAGTAGTGGGGGCATATTTTCTTTCAACAATCTAAAAAGCCTTTGATATCTAGTAATTCCACTCTTTGAAGCACTAAGTCACCTCTCCATCTTGTAGATAAGCTAAGTAGGTTGAGCAAAGTAACTTTCACTTGTGTCTACATTTATTTCATTGTGGATTGGTGTTATTTGAAAGTGTCAGTGAACATATATGTGATTTTAGATACCTAAACGTCCTTTAAAATCTGACTTCATTTCCATTATATTATTTTGCAAAATGTCTTTGCTGCTCTACATAGTGCATTCAGTTTTTAATTATTTACCAGTTGTAATTAATACATTTGGCTGCTCTTCCATAACGAATTGTACTTGACAATTTTCTGCATCTGTCCTTGCTGTTAGTACATTACTGTCTTTTGTTTATCCTGACTATTATCATGTGGATATTTTTGATGAAGGTGAAATAACATCCTAACAAGTAATATAATTCAATGTGCTTATAGCGAAAACGGAACCTACAGATAAAACTACATTTCTGTATATTTATTTTCTTCCTAATGCTCGTTTTTTAAAACATATTATAAGCACTTATTTACTTAAGACTTAGTTAAATCATGTTATACAACTATGACACATGCCATAGGAGCATACTTTATTTTCTAAACTGTATCAGTATGTCTGCCGTGACCGTGGTAGGTAGACGACGCTTCTTAATTTGCCTTTACTGCTTTCCTTCCTTTATTTCTTGCATAACGTCTGTCATGCTGTGTGTTTCTTCTCCGCTTTAATGCCACAATAGCAGATTTGCCCATGTTCTGTGGTACACACACAGCAGTATAGAAGAAATCCTTTATTTTGAGGGTCTTTTCTTTTGACTTGTTGGTAAGTGTGTATTAAACTATTTTCATGAAAATTTACCTACAATAATCAATTTATACTTCAAAAAGGTTTGGTTCAGATATGGGTTGGAATCTGTACTAGTCCACAATGAGGTAAATTCTCGGAGAATGTCTGTTTATTAAGTAGGAATAAATTGTACATTGCCTGTATTACAAAATGAGATTCTTTTGCTCTAAATTTCATAATATCAAATAACTCAATTTTTAGAAATTTGTGTTCATTAATTGATCTTACACTAGCCTCTGAAAATATGAAATATGCAATACAATTAATCGTGCTTACTCATTTCTCAATTTATATTATTTGATCAAAAAGGAGAAATTAGTCTAATAAAAATATAAGAATTAAGTCACTATTAGATATCTCATTCTCTCTCACATTGAATATATATTTGACCTCTCTGAAAACAGATTTGTTTGATTTTTTGTGTATGTACTTTTGTCCTTGAACTAAAATTATAGGGCATCTTTTATTGGTTAGTATTAGTGTAGACCACATGATAAGGATAGAGGCAGAGAAATCATTCAGACATTTCTGTATACTAATGCAGTATGTATACCTTTTGAGAATAAGCTTGCTAAAATAACTTTTCTTATAGCCTCTCTTTAAAGTCTTTAATCAAATTATTTCACCATATTTATTGAGCCCAGCACATTCTTAAGTTTAAACTGTTTCAGTTCCTATCATTTATAGTTTGGAAGCTTTTTTTTTTTTTTTAAGTGTTTGACAGTATAAGAAAGGAATCTTTGAGGTATTTTTTAAAACAATATACCACTATTTTATTCTTAAACCTTTATACCATTTTCAGGAGGCATGCATATTCGAGAAAGATTGGCTGTCTTCTGGTACATTGTTGGTATTACAAAGTTTTGCCATTGTTTTTTTCAAAAGGACTACAGTTACCAAGGCTTTCTCGGAGCCACAGCCATGGTTGATAAGACCTCAAAGAGGACCCAGATTTTTCTTAATACAAAGATCAAAGATGTTTCATTAAAATGTCATACTAGTAAGACATCTTATATGAGCATATTGTGAACCCATGATTTCTGTGCACATTCAGAACAAACAGGATTATTAAAGAAGATTAAAGGTGGATTATTAAAGGTGGGAACCTGTAAGAGTATATACATGAGTGATGGAGGTATGCACATTAAAATTATGTTTAAATATGCATAAACTACACATATAATTGTAAGTACAAAAAAACAGCTAGGTTAATTATGTTACATTTGCTGGAGTCTGGAAGGACACACATGGTCAGTTTTGCCTTGGAACAGGCTAAAAAAAAACATTAAATAATAGTGTGTCAGAGTTACCACAGCTGTAGCTTCTGCATCATTTACCTGCAAGTGTTCAATACATACAAGTTCAGCTGGATGACTGAAAATGCTCAATAATTAGTATAAGAGATGTATTTTGAAGATGTTTACAGTCCAGACATATCTCTACAAAACTAGAAAAGATGGTCAAATATTCACTTCAAAATAGGAATTTCTGATGCTTGTGAGAACACTGGTTATCTCTCTGAATGGTATTATGGAGATATCAAGGAAGAAAACCCTTGGAGCTCTGAGGAGATCAACTGCATATATGAACTTTTGACTTGTGCTTGAAAGACTGAAATAAGTGCCATTCAAGTGAGGAACTGATCAGATTTCCTTTATGATTTCTTTTCCAGAGACATACTACACAATGTACACAATGATAGCAAATGTTCATTGTGCAAACTGTGTTGATAGTGTTTTCCAGAACTGTGTGTGGTCGCAGGCACTAGAGACTCGATGCCTGCCACACGTGCCTTACTGTGATAGATCTCATATTGATAGCACAGCATAACTAAGGCAGTCTGTCAGGGCAAGTGGCCAGCTAAGTGACATGCAGAAGATTAATGGAAAACAAATGACTGAGCTTCATTTTGAATTTTTAGATTTTGTGTCAGCTTATAGGCATAGAAAGAGAACGATTTCTCTTAGAATCTATTGTGACACTCATTCATCTTGGGGCTGTGCCATTTGTTTGCTAGTGCCACATGCAGAGATTTCCAGCACAGGGAGCAGGTGGAAGGTCAGATAATGACAGGCAGCACTTTGCTGGATTGATGGAACAAGGAAGCTAACCGATCATGATCAAAAACCTACAGCTTTTACAGGTAACCATGTAGTAGAAACATCTACTCCTGCTGTGAAACTCTCTCTGGAGTTATAATACTGATTATTAGGAAAGATTTTGAAAGCTGTTAGAGGAACCCCAGGATATTAAACTGAATATTCTTCAGGTAATAAAGAAGAGCAGTGGGTTGGATTATTCCAGTGATTTGCTGAAACTTCATGTCATATGGAAGATGAAAAGTCAGGGAGAGGACAGTTGAGTGTCAGGAAACAAAGCTTACAAGGATCTCCCAGTGTTATCAAGACTAGGGCCTTGTTTTAGAAGAGGATTTATCATAGAATTATCTTCATAAACTTAATTTATGGACATAAGTACTCAAGCAAGAAACCATTTTCAAGGTGATTGCTAAATGCTATTTCATAATTATAGAGAAGCTAGATGCAAGTGTAAATGTTGATTAGAAAAACAGGCTCATTCTTCCTAAAATTACTTTTCCATGAGGAAATATTTCATGTTTGTTCTAGTGTATTTAAGAAATATATTAGCTTAAAGCATTCTTTAGACTGGGAGAGTGAAAAGTGTATCATTTTATTTTAGATATAGGTAATTTTAGTGGAGTGCTGGTATCACTCCAGCTAAAATCACATAGTCAACACCAGGGACATGACATCATTTGGCCAGCAATGAAGCCCTCCCTCTTGAGAACGTACTGAAGTGACATTTACCAAGAATGCTTATATGTGAGAAGGGAAAAGGCTTCTTTTTTGAAAGACTCTGAGCTTTCAGCTGGTAGAAGGATAAGGAAAGGCACAAAATACTGGTAAGGGAAATAAAACATTGTGGAAAAAAAGCTAGAAAGGAATTATTTCAAAACTTGCTCTGCCACAGAGAGCTTGACCTGGACTTGCTATGCAGAACTCAGGATGATATTTGACTTCTCAGAACAAGCTCAACAGATACTGACAACAGAAACCTGTTTGGAGATTTTGTGACACTACAGACCTAAGATCAAAAATATAGAATTTGAAAAGGACATTTGCAAAGCGCTATGAAAAATGCATATTATTGATTTTAAATTGCAAACTCGTTACTTAGAAAACCACTGTCCAGCATTTTATTCCCATTGATCAAGAAGTTAAATAATTATATGCCAAATACTTGTGAAGCACTTCCTTGGATATATTTATAGAACAAGCCAGGGTGAGAAAAAATGATAGGAATCACGAAAATATTTTGAAAAATATCCAGGTGTGTTTGTGTCAGACGTTTTTTGACTATTTCTGTTAAAAGAAAAGCGTCAAAATGAATGGAAAGATTGAGAGTAGCTATTTTTATCTTATTCTGATAGATGTTAAATTTTTGAAGGAATTCACGGTATAGCAAGTCGTAGTGAAGCAGAAAAAAAAAAAAAGAAAAAATAGCCCTAGAGGCAGTTAATGATCATTATGGGTCTCATATGACTTGAGTGATATGAAAGAAATATTTTATCTACAAGTAAACAACTCCAGAGTTTCCACTAGTGCTGAGAAACCTGTGAATTGTAGATCATTTCATCCGTGCCAGAGATGGTCATACTGCTGTAGGTGACTTGAGAGAAGAACCCAGCACAATCAAGGGGCAAAGACAAAGAAAACAGAGTGTGTCATGAGACTAAGCAAAAGGAATTTGATGAGTTCTGCATTGTATTGAAATAAATTCACTAATTCTTTCAGCAGCATAACCCTATGAAGGTTATTGGAAGTACTTCACTGTTACTGAACTCTGCAAAATATGTAGAGCTACATGTAAATCTGTGTAATAGATATCTCTCTTCCACTCTTTTTTTGATAAATAAAGTGTTGAAGATATTAAATTATTTCTTCTACTACGGCAAGAGGAAATACTTGGTGTACTGGAAAATAAACAGACAGAAAAGACATAGCGTTTAAATGTTACCTGATGTAGTTCCTTGTGAGTCTCAATTTCTGTTTATGCAGCTAAGCTCTTTTTCGCTTAGGATCAAGCTGCCTCTTAACTGAGCATTCAGAAATGTTCAAGTACATTCCTTACACTGCCCTGTGCCCAGAGAAGGGCACAGCTCCCTGTCTCCCTACCTGTAATCACCAGGCACTGGGAAATATGTTGTTCCCTTTTACTTTCAAATATCTGTACTTGGGAAAAATGTGCAGCGAAAGGCAGCCAAGAGCTGAGCTCAGCAGAGCAGCAGCAGAAGCAGCTTGAGGAAGTAGCAGCGGATGATGTCAGAATATTTTAGCTTTGAATAGGAGCCAGTATTTAAGGCCTCACAGGTTATTTCACACAGGAGGGAAACCTGGCAATATAATCAAGTATATGGGTAATTTGGAAACAAACAAACAAACAAACAACAGTCTATCATCAAAGATGTACACAAGGACTGTTGCAAGGAACATGGCAGGAATAAACAGCAAGGGTTGGTTTTCTTCCTCTGTAATGTTACCTGTTTTTCCAGCAAACACTTGAGCTTTATCTCTTTTTATGTTTTTATGTGTATCAACACATTTATAGCCTTCTGTTAACATTCCTGAATTTTCATCTGGGAATATGTATGTATATTTGCAGTACTACCACACAGATATAACTATATAGCTATATACTTTCCATATAAATTACTATTTTAGCCCTAGTGCAATGGGGAATATGTCTTTCTTCCTGTGATTATCTTTATTATCCCTAAATCTTATCATAGCTCCTCTTTTTTTTTCCCTAGATTAAATAATTTCTCAGTATTGTCCTGCAGAAGGACAATTAACTGTACCTCATACCATCTTCACTTCCATTTTCATTTTTCCATAATTTTCTTTCTACCTCTGTCACCCTCCCACCCTCTGCCTTCCAGCAAATGTAAAACCAACACTACACTTGTTTGAAAATAAGACTACAAAATCTTGGTGCAAAGATTATCTGCTAGCTTGCATTTGGTTTAAGAAATCCATAGATGATTTGAAACCTTTACTAGCTTTTTCATTTGTACTTACCAGTATGGCACCAATCATCAAGGCAGCAATGATGTGTGAGAAGATAAAGTATTTGCAAATTTTGTTCTGAATGCCTGTTTCAAAGTAGTGTTTGTTTTGTCTTTTTATGTTTTTGTTTCTAAATGTAGTAATATCATCCTGAGAATAGAAATAATAACAGCAAAGAAAATTTCCTTTCACAGTTACAAAAATACATTTTTGCTCTCTCACTCTTAATCTTCCTACTCCAAGATGTTTTTGTACTTCCTCTTGAAATCCTATTGACTTTCTCTAGCTACTTTTTCTCTTCTTTCAGTCCAGCACTTTTTTTTTTCTCCTTGCTTATGAGAAAGCTTCAGCTCTGCACATAAAAAGACAATAAAATAGTTCAGGGACATTCATAATCTTTAGGACCCTACCAATGAGTAATTTTACATTGCCAGGCAGGTGAGGTTTATAGAAGAAGCAGGAGGAACATAAGGATTGCAGGCAGAATCTAAGCCATCTTTAGTATTACTAGATTAAAGTGTCTAGTTTTTGTTATTATCTCTCTATCTGTGACAAAATCCTATTTTAATCTGATTTTCCCTTAAGTTGCAAGACATGTTCAGACTTAACAGGAGCCTTATATCCTTGAAATCTCACTGTATCCTTTTTGTATCATATATAAATTATGTTCACTTATCTCCGCAGATACAAAATTTCAATTTAATATCAACTAGCTTTAGATTTGATTCTATCATTTCTGAATGCTATTATGAGTAAGCCCTCTGCTTACTAGAAGAGAGGAGAGTGTTTTTGCAAAAGTAGTGTATTTTTCCTTTCAAATTTGATGCTTCATTTATGTTTGAGCTTTAGATTGTTGATTTAGGTGGTGGGAAAATAGAGAAAACACAGAAGAAGAATTCCTAGAAATAAATTACAATTAAAAGTATTAGCCAAAATCTATTCTTCATTTCCTACTGCCTATGTGAAAAGCCTCTGCGATTAAAGCTTCAATACCATGCCTGGATGCTTAAACTATACATCAAGTTGATGCTATTAGTGGTATTCTATCAAACCTTACTAATGTACAAAAAAGTAATATTGGTCTCTTCTTACTCAGTGATGGAAAGCTTTTTTCTATTGGACTGCTATTTTGGTTTAGCTGTTCCATGGAATAAGTTAAATTTGTGTCTAAATTCACCAGGTCAGCAGCAAAGAGCATCAAACTTTAGAAATTGCTTTTACATGTAGACATATAAAAGGGGCAGGAGTCAGTGGGAAGTCACTTTAATTTCCTCTGAGAACTCACTGAAAATGGCAATATTCTGCAGAAGTTTTTGTTTTCAAATATCATTCATACCAAAAGCACTTCTGAGTTTATTTGCTTTGGGGACATTGCTTAATTTATCCAGGGGATAGCCTTGAATAAAAAAGAGACTGGATAATTTGAATTTAGTTTCTTTTACAGTTATTTTCATGTTTGAATATGAATTTCTAAATGTGTAGGATGTATATGTAAATGTGTACTATAACCTTCTTTAAAAAGCTTTTATATTAATTATTTTATTTCTAGCTTGAGGTGTTTTTTTTTTTAAAAATCTTTATTGAGCTTTCTTTTATTTTATCTTTTTTTTTTTTTTGAGTTAGCACATATTTTTAGCATGGAAGTAGAAGCAAACACAGAAAGGTTTTCATTATGGTCCCAAGAGACAACATTCTCTGAGAAAATTCAAAATCTTTTCTAAATTTGAGAGGACACACTTCTATCAGCCCTCTACAGGATCTTTCCCAGTGCATTTTCAAGTATAAATTCAGATAAGAATTAATTGCATCATAGAACACAACAGCCCACAGTAGGAAGGCATCAAAGATCAGACATCAAATGCAGGTGAAACATCTTTGCTTCAGAATATAGTGTAGTACTTCAACCTATTAAGTAAACAGGCTCTGGAAAAATGAAAAAGAACTATAAGAAGAGACTATATATAAAAAAGAACTATTTAAATATTGACATTACTTTTGGAAAAGTAAAACAAAACAAATATTGTTTAAAACTAATATAAGAAATCAGATCTTCAGATATGACTCTCTTCAGCAACAGAGCAATTGGTAGAGGAATTTGAAATGTATCTGAAATTGAAAGGGCAGTTTTCAAAGAACAGGGCTTAAAAACAAAACTGGGGAAAATGAAAATAAGTTTAGAACAATCATTTTTATAAAAATTACAGGAAAGCCATCCCTGCTGTAATGAGCTGCTTTGTACAGTATGCTTTTATAATATAACATTACTAGAACAATTCTTTTGTGAGTTACTTACTCTTATAAAATTAAAGTAAGGAGAAAAAAATGTAGAACATCTTCCATTTGAATGACAGAGAAGTAGGAATATAGAGAAAACAGTATTCTGAAGTGAATTATGGCTCCAGAAAATAAAGTTCACATTATCAATGACTGTTTATGACTGTTTTCACTTTCAAAAATTTTCAATTTTTTTTTAAAGTTCATCTTCCATATACAACAGAGCTATATATACATATGTA
Source organism: Crypturellus undulatus (assembly GCA_013389825.1). Taxonomy (NCBI): domain Eukaryota; kingdom Metazoa; phylum Chordata; class Aves; order Tinamiformes; family Tinamidae; genus Crypturellus; species Crypturellus undulatus. The sequence continues at coordinate 544,179 of VWPW01016583.1, forward strand.
TAAGGACTATAGCTATATCTAAAGGAAAGTCTGCTAGAGTAATGTGAACTCAAAGAAAAGTCATCATTTTGTCCACAAAGACAAAATAAGAACATAAGAATAGCCACAAACATCCAAGTTCAAAGGATTTGTATAGGCCTATGTCTGTCTCCAAAAGTGGCCTGAAGCAGATGCCTGTAGAAAAGTAAGGATAGGGGAAAAAATGATAATATTTCCCTGATAATGCATATTCACCATATATTTTTAGCTGCAGAAATCTCCTGGACCTCATGTAATCTGTAGCCCTCCATAGCACTCCAAGAGCCCTCCTCTTCCAAGCACTTGATGAGTTGTCCTTGCAAACTCTACAAACCACATTTGTCTCTGTCTTCTGGCAAAGAGCTTCACGGGTCTTTTATTTGTTGTACAAAGAATCACTTCCTTTTTACTAGTTGAATGCCTTACTCTTGTTAGCTTCACTCATTGACCCGGAGCTCTTAGCGAGACCCCAAAGGGAACACTCAGACCCTATGCAACCTCTTGATGACACTCCTCATCCTCTTTATAACTCCCTCCTTCCCCGCAATCCATCGATTTCCAAGGCTGAAGAATCCTGGTGTACATCATCTGAGTCATCCCTCAAAAGGGAGCATTCATATCTCAAGAACCCCCATTATTCCTCTCACCTTCCTGGGTCCTTTTCTCTCCTCTGTTACAACCTTCTGGAACCTTTTCTGGTTCATGCAGGAATGAGAGATGCACACAATTGTCAGGATGTATGATGAACAACAAATTTATACTGTGATGAGATAATTCTTATTTTGTGCTTTACTCCTCTCCTGACATTTTCTAACATCAGATTTCCTTTCTTGAACTCCACAAAGCATGCCTTTCCTAAATTCTGGACTTTATTTCTGAAGTGCAAGACATACCTAAATTTGGCTGGTGAAGTTCTTCAGACTTAAAAGCTCATTTCTCACCTGATGTACTGTCTAAACTGTAGGAATTTAGCTTCAGCCAGTGGGTTATGTTTCTATTACATTTTATGGAGAGAGAATGGACCCTTCAGGGGATGATTCATTGTCCCTATCTCTCAAGGTAGCTGAAATAGCTATTTCTTCTCAGAATACCTATATTTTAAATGAGTGATCTTAAGTATAGTAGTATAATACCTACTGTTCTGTCAGAGAGCTATAGACTCCCTTTTTCTTGACATGTGAAAAACCTCCAAAGAAGGAGATTGCAGAATGTCTCTGACAATCTGTTTCAATGCTCTGTTTCAGTGACTACCCTAATTGTGAAAAAAAATTATCATATATGAAGTCAGAACTTGTTTCAGTCCATATCCACTGAATTTCAAACTAATGCTCAAGAGGGTAATTTTCCCCATCCCTAAGAAGCATGCTCTGAGTCTACCTAATACCTCCAGAAGTGAGTCCCAGAGAATTCTGAATAGTTATTGCCACTTTCCTCCCAAAATATGGCCACAGGGCAAAGAGGAGATGTTATTTCTCCTTCTCTATCTATCTACTGTATAATGATTGACTCAAGGATTATAACACTCATTCATGAATCTAAGCAATGTAGGGGTTGTATCCTCCAATAATTGCTCACACGCATTACATGAAACAGATATTGATAAAATGTGGAATTTGTGCTGAAGGAGGGACCACAACCCCAAGAAATATCCCAACTCTTCAGGTGTAGGACTTGTGTCTCCATATCATTTGAACAGGCTGGTAATGCATCTAAGAAAAGAGAACGGAAGACTGAACTTGAGGGTAGTTTAAGTGCCTAAGTCCTAGAAAACATTGTAAGAAAACCATACCCAAATGCCTTATCCTTGCAGAAGCTATAGATTCTTATGCTTTGTTGTTTGTTATTTATTTTTGAGAAGGTTAGCATTACTGTCTGTAAGCATTGATCATTTCCACATAATATACTCTTTACTTAAAGGAAAATAAAATAGCCCACAAATATCAAATCTATTTCATTCTTTTTGGCTACAACAGTGTTTCAAATACCTTTCTACATGTGAACACCTGTTTTCCATGTTTAAACATAAATATCTGCACTAACAGTCCACAATGTATACAGAACAAAAAAATACAGTGCTTGCCTAGTTTCAATACTTGAGAAAAGTCTGCTTCACTTCATGTTAGCAAAAGCAGCAAAAATAATAAAAAAAGAATTTCTAAGTCACAATTTCTAAATTTGTAATGTGTTATTTAAATATCAAAGTAATGTTAACTTGCTCTTCCTACCAACAGGTATCTTAACTACTAACAGGTATTTGCATAGAGATAAGTATATACTATAGCCAACATAAAATATATGATGTCATGCATTGACAACAACTATAACTAATGATTGGTTGTATTAATTTGCATATTTATATGGTATCTGATACAAATTATTGCGGTCTTAAAAGTGCTTGAGTTGATTTTTGTTTTTGTTTTTATCTAAGTTGAGCATTTGCATTTTAAGATTAGTAAATGCTATAAGCACCTAAATAAAAAAATTACTATGAATCAAGGAGTTACTTTTTCAAGTTTTTCATTATTTATATGCATGATGGTGCCTTTAAATTCTGATACAGAGTCAGTTATTAAGCTGTTTTGCTACTGCTATTGTTTTTTGCACAATTGCCCAGATTTTTTGCATATTCTTTTGTATATATCTTATTTTATTTTTAATTGATCGTATTGTTCCTAGGCTGCCTAATTAATGGATTTCTGATTAATTCTTCTTATATTTTATGCTTTTCTCCTAGCAATTTAATTCTAATTCTACCCCATATGTTCTTTAGCACACAGCTCTATTAGTTTGTTCTCATGTCTCTTTTGTTTCTGAGACCCCTTTGTTTGTAGAAAGAAGAAAAAAAGACAATTATTAAACCTCTAATGGATTCTCTCTCTCAGTTTCTATCTTTGAGAGCTCTTATTGTCTTTCCAAATTCCATTGAAATTGCCTGGTAGATTCAGAAAATGTTAAGTGAATGAAACAGTGTGACACCATGTGATAATATGACATTAATCTCTAGGAAATTGAGATAAAAACATTTCTACTAGTGAAAGATGGATCAGAAAAAAACATTCTGTGAATATCACATTTAAATCTGTGGTCTTCAGAAACACATAGATAATGTGTTAATGTGCAATTAATAATAAGTACATTAGGTTGCAAATATGTTTATAATTTTGCCTTATACAGTGGTAAAAACAGGAAAACAATACAAGTAATTTGGACAGATTTTTATTTTGCTTGACTGTAAGGAACCTTCAATTTAAAAAATTGTCAAGGTGGATAATCTCAGTTAGAGAGCTTGTCTTCTTCTGATACATAATAAATCATTATGATTTTGCAAAAAAAAAAATTAGTCACAGAGATTGCAATTATTTCAATGTGTTTTTCAGAGTCCTGTGGTGTTTTGTATTGTATACGCATGTGACTTGGCTGCTACAGTTTCTTCGCTACATTGTTTAATAATAAATTATCCTATTTTTGTTTGCTTGTTCTCTCAGTGAAAAAAGCAATTGAACTGAAATCAAGAGGAGTCAAGATGTTGCCCAACAAAGACAGCAACCACAAGAATTCTGTCTGTAAGTTTATACCATTATCTTTAGAGTGACTGCATATTTCTTCTTGAGTCTTCATATGCATATAGATCAGAAAGAAAAACTTGAAATGCTGGGAAGAAACGGTCACAAAATGCTTATTACAGTTTCAAATTGTCACTCCTTTTAGAACTCTGCTGGTAATACTGAGGGGGCAGAAAGCAGAATCTGGTGTGGGGATGTCTGAGTAATATTGATATATCAGAACATTTGGTGTTCAGAGATGCAAACTTACCACAACAGATTCAAACTACACGTTACAGTGCCAGATCAGTACCGGGAACAGTTAATATATCTTACCCATCTCTGAGTCAAGATTTATGTTTTCTTATATTTTTCTTTCCCTCACTTAATATCACAGCTCTCTAATTCTTGCCCCCTCATTGCCTTGTATGTCCTTGTGGCTGCCCCTTTCCTGTGCTCTGCTGTGGCACAGTGAAGGCTCACACCTCCCCCTGTAACTCCCAGCACCTTGAGGCCATAGCATCCTCTTCCCTTTCTCCTGTGTTGAATGTGCTCTGGGAGCATGTCTATTTAATCTACATCTTTTCTCCCGTATATAGGGATCAGGATGCAATCCATGAGATTCACAAATTGTTATTTTTAAACAAAATTATCATACCTTTACCTAAACAACTGGCAGTCTAGAAGTTCTTTCTCCTTCAAGCAGGCCAGTCTCAGGAAAAATAAGAAATATTTTTATTGGTGATGGCAGAGAGGCCTTTTGCTTACAGAAGAACCCCCAGGGGGTAAGCCAGTGTCCACTTACAACTCATTAAAAGTGCTTGTGTAACTGCTAAGACATGTCTTGAATAAATTAATTCTTTGTGTAATAGCACCAGACTCAGTGAAGTGAAGCTCAGGTTATGTTTGCCACCCTGTGTGCTGGAGTACCGTGTGCTCCACAGCCACAGGGAAAATGAGGGTCTTGAAGGCTAATGTCTATGGGATATGATTTGTCCTCTGCCTTGCTGCACTGCATCCTTTTATGCAAAGTGAGAGCTTTGGATATGCCCTCTGGAACAAAAGAGGCATGATAATTGTCTGCTTTAAATATTGTGCATTGCTGGTATGGCACTCAAAAGGAACTTCTTGTGCAAGATATAGCAGAAAAGGTTCATCTGCCTCTTTGGTGTTGGCATCTGAGTGGGTGGTTATTTCATTATTTATAAGTTACTTCTGGGAGCTCTGTGATCTTTGTTTACAGTTGCAGAGCACATGCTGTCAGACACCACATTTAATTACAGAAAGTGGAAGTAAGACAGGGTATGGAAAAATTGTTATCAGGCAGTCTGCTGTTGACTTCAAATATGTCTTTGGTATTTTTTCCTCTGTGTTTATACTTATGAAGCTATATCTCGTGTCTTCTTCTTCAAAATAAAACTAAAATGTGTGTTATTACCATTAGTTTTATCTAGGAGAAACTTACATTTATATGTATTTTTTATATTTAGATTAAAATATATTTTGCTACTCTTCATGATCCAAATTCTTGCATTTAAACATTTTTCTTACCAGTAATAGCATAGATGAAAAAGTAATTACAAATTCAACTTCAGAGGCTTGATATGAATGGATATTAACAAATCATTCCAATTAGCAAATATCTAAGCAAGTGAATTGAAGACAAATGGCAAATGTTTTTGTGTGCTAGACCTTTTCAATATTCTCTGCATATAAAACTAGAAAGCTTGCATGTTTCTCCATTTTGAGTGGCAAATGAAATGCAAATACAGGCATGGCAAATACTGTAAAAGCAGTTTTATCTTATTCACAATTTAACACTGAAATAAAACATTATGAAATATAGCACATTTATTGAAATTCTATCCTGTAGTGGTCAATGAAGAATTTCAGTTGGAATTCTATGTATTACTTTGTGTGAAAGTGCTGGAAGACTTTATAGCACATTACTTTTATTTGCTTACCAAAACTGACACTTTAAAAGGCTGTATTTACTATGTTAACATGGATTGTCTTGGGAAAAGATTTTCTTTCGCTCTTTGAATATGCTGTGCATACTGACATATTGGCAGTGAAAGGGAATGCTGGTGTGAAGTCCTTTATCTGTCTGAGGTTAGAAGATCAAAGTTTTTCCTCACAAGCATGAAGAAGTGTTTGTGTTTGTGAAGGCTTGTATTGCTTTTTTTTTTTAATTCTGTAAGTAGCTTAATGAAAAATAATACTTGCCCACACAAGCTCATCTTGCTTGTGTCCGTAGACCGCTGTTGAGCTGTAACTCCTCAAGTTGCAGGTCCTTTCAGTGACATCGCTAGCTGCATAGTGATCAGACTTTCCGGCTGCATCAAGTGAAGCTGCAAATGTTCCCTTTCTGATTTCCATTGCTGTTGGATTCCCCTTTTATTTTTCCTAACACACCTAGTGGCTCAAGGTGCCTGCACAGAGATGCAGTAGACATGTGTGGGAGTTCTGGAAGCCACAAGACTTAGAAAATGGACGAGGTGACAGTGTGTGCTGTAATGACACCCATAGATAGTTGCTCCCACCGGTGAGTGCCTCTGCAGAGAGATGTTTGCTTGGCTCCCAAAGGAGTGCTGATGCAATAAGTCAGAATTCGCTAGAGTAAGCTGGACAAATAACAGCAGAAACTGATGGTGTCTTACCATCCTTCTCTGAGCTGGAGAATATAACAGTAATTTAATTCCTGGCAATTTCTGTTACCAGCTCACTGCTTTGCTGAACAGAGAAGCCGTAAAAAGTAATATATTGTAGTATTTACTCTTGATATAGCAGGTATACTAGAAAGATAAGTGTGAGACTTTAAAAAAGTGCTGTATACTGGACTGTTATGATTAAATCAATAATGAAAGCTGATTGATTCCATGAAAATAAATAAATAAATAAGTGAGGTTGACTTCTTTATGCCTAATGTTTAGCCTTTTAGACTTGACAGGGTACAGTTTGGGAAAGCATGGGATGTCTGCATTCTTCATCCTAGCTCTATTGCATGGAAATGCTTTGTGATAGTTTGTTAATCCTGAGAGAGGTGAGGAGGGACTGAGGGTGAGATGGCCCCAGAAGAGCAGACATATTATGTCCATATGTCCTTTAAGCACTAAGACCTGTGTGGTTGCCATAGTTCTTCCTCTGGAGCACAGTCTGAGATCAGATGTAGTAACTGTTTCACAGTGGCAAAACTCAGTTAGGATTTGGGCACAGGACGGCACCGCACACTGATTATCTCTCATGGGTATTTTGGTCTCCTACAATCGGATCTCACTCCTCATGGACTTGCTTCTGTTCCTAAGGGGTTACAACTGTGCTGCCATCCTCTAGAAACAGTCAGGTAATGAAGTATGGCTCACACAGGAGCCTCAGTAGATTTACTGTGGGAAAACACCATTATATCCTGTGCCCCTCCCCAGGGAATGAACAGCATTGTTTTGCTTTGTTTTTGTTTTTCCTGAACACACCTGAAGGAAACTCATCAAGTTAGTCTGTTGTCAGAAAGCTCCTGCCAGCCTGTATCCTTCAGCAGGGAGCCACATGCAGCTGGACCATGATTAATCTGTGCAAGGAAAGGGCAAAGAATGGGAAAGATATCTGCATGAAAATGAAGGCATGGTTTATCCAAAGTTTAAACTGGCCTACTAGGGGCTTTAGCACTAGGCTTGGCTAGTTTTGAAACAGTAAACTGTGAGATCCAGGAGATTCGATAACTGGTCCTATCAGTGCTCTATCAGTGCTGGAACTGCCACCAAGAGTCACCATATGCAATGCCAAGAGGATTCTGTCCCGGTCATCTTAAGGTGTTCTTTCCGAGGAGCAAGAAGAGAGTTTTAATTTGTGGATCTGTGGGAGGAAAATGAATTCTGATGCAACTGATGATGATGATAGGCGTCCATCCATTTAGTTGCAAGATCAATTAACTTATTTTAATGACTTTTTTTTTTTCTTTTTACATAAATGGGTAGTATTGAAGGAAGCTGTTAGATCTGTCTTACTTGTGTCACTCTTTCTTATTCAAACATAGAATAAGACTAAAAGCTGTGCCCTTAATGGTTGTCCTTTTTCTAAATTACTATTACTACAGTTTGCATTGTGACTGGGTAGATCCAACTTTTATAGGATCATTAGCTCTTGTATGAAGATGGTTTACCAGCAATATTCCTGGCGAACAACTCTGTCTTAGGATAGTTATCCCTTCTAAACATATAGGCAAGAGAGGTTTTACCCAGCATCTTGTAATCCAAGAGGAGATGTATAGAAAAAAGGAGAAGGATTTCCTAATGACCTCGATTGTGAAGACAGACCATCATTAGATGACTGTAGTCCTTATAAGAGAGGTCTTATATGTTAGACAAGAATGAGGCTGGTTAATCTTTTCAAATCGAGCCTCTCATACATCCCAGGCAGTCACTCTTGGTCATTTCAAGTGCATAGGATAATGACTAGCTCTTTCTTCTGGACATCGAGCTATGGAGTCTAGAGAAGGCAGTGCTGTACTTGCCATCTTGCCCTCCAGTGCCTCTGTGAATGTTTGGTGTCCTGATGAGGCTGAGAGGAGAAGGCTTTGCTGTGCCTCCTTGCTAGCAGGGTACAAGCTCACTGCAATGCCAGGGATGTTCAGTGAGATGATGCCCATTATATCATGTGGAAAGGGGAGATGCTTGTAAGGTTTACGTGGTTCATGCAAAGCTGCCAGTACAGTCATGGTAGAAAGGCTAAGCAGTAGTGAGAACAGAGGTGTGTGGAACAGCTAATTTCCCAAGGGTCTTCATGCCAAAATGCAAGATAATGCCTTGGTCTGCACGGCACAGCAAACTGCAGGGAACTTCCATGTTCTGGAAGAGCAGCAGGTCTTAACAGGTAAAGCCTAAGTGATTCTTTAAAGACATTCCTTGTATTGGATGATGTTAAATGTTCATAGTCACCATGTAACTTTGCCTTATCTATGCTAAATGTATAGTTTGTCAATTAATGCTTTTTTTTTTTTTTTTGCAAAGCAAGCTCTCTGTAAATAGTCACTGAGTAAAAACCTCTTAAACTGCACGGAAGCAATTTCATACTTTTGTAGTATGATTTGAAAATATATTTCCGATTATCAGAAAAATAATAAAAAAAAGCCATTGCAAATATTATTTTATAAACATAGTTTTGGAATGTGATTTTGGATATATTAATAAATCCTTTGCCTACAGAGTTTGGCTTGACTTGGCTACAGAGTTTATCTGAACAGTTGCCCACCCTGCAGATGAAAAGTAAACAAACAAACAAGTTATTTTAGGACAATGATTTTTACCATGCAGAGCCAGAGAACAAATGAGTTTACAGACTCAGTATTGATTGGTCGCAGCACATTAAGGTGAATTAATGGCACACGCTGTTGAAACTACGGTGACTAATTCCAAAACAGGATTACATTGCTAATTCTGTGCAAGAAAGGAAGAATGACAACAGCCATTTATTTTGGTTTTGGATAGCTTTGAAAAATTGCTCAATGCATCACAACATAAAGTTAAAAAGGTGTTCACAGCAAGTTTTTAGGATGGGATTTTTTTTCTTATCAATATTAGTCATTGCATTTTAAATATACTGGCAGTTTATTCTTCATTCTATTTTGCTACTTATGGATGTACTTCGATAGAAGCAGGATGATGACTAGTGCAAGATTTGCTTTTCTAATAATGAAAAACCATTTCTCTAGGATAATATTGGACTAAATAATTGCACTTAATAGCACAATTTTTTAACTTGTTTGTTCTTATTCCTAGTAAATAACAATTTATTTAAGACATTTTAGATAATAAAAAGATCAATATTTAGAAATGTATTGCAAACTTGTTGATATGCCAGTTGATGAAAACAGCTCAAGGTCATCTGCTCAAGTTATAAAAGTTAAAACTATTGCTTAAGACTATTTTCATATAAAGAAATTATGATATAACTATTTTTGTTGTTGTTGTTTTATATATAAATGAGGTTTATTTAAAAAAAAACTTTTCATTTTTTCTTAATTTTAAGCCTCTTCTTAGTTAAAATATAACAAAGCTATCTCAGAGTTACATATATGCTCAAAGTTATATATATGCTACCCTTAACTTTACCCTAAATTTAAACCTAATGTAATCCCGTATATTCAAGGATGTACTATGGTTAAATGCATTGTCCTGTAGGCTTTTCTGTTTAGGACAAATGCCTGATCAAGTAAAATTGCAGGGAAGTAAAATTGCAGTGTATAGCATTAGATGCTGTCAAACATCGAATGCTATATCCTTAATTAATTAAAGCCACATTTCACTGGTGGTGGGATTGATCCCTACCGGTAAGCAGTGAAATAAACTTCCTGAATAACTAGAGATCATTATGTATCAAAATATCCCATGCTTTGGAACTTACGTATATTTACCTCTCTGTGCGTCTATTTTTCACTCTCAATATTTTTAAAAGAAGTTAATGAAATTATAATAAAACAGCTATAAAGCAAGTAAGGCAAGAATAAAAAAAAATATGATGACCCTAAAGATAAGGAAAAAAAAAGTGCTAGCAAGTAGTATGTTTTATTTGATAAAATTCCTGAGGCATGTACAGCCTCAAGCAAGAGCTAAGTTAAAAGCAGTTTGGAGAAATAAACAAAGCATAAATCTCAGCATCTCCTTGATTGGTTTCACTTTCAACTGAAAGGAATAAAGCAAATATCAAAATGCTGGCAGCTTTCAGGCTTGCTTTTCATCCTGAAGCAGAGTAGTATTTACAAGTTTTCTAAACAAGCTTTGAGAGGTTTGTTTGTCCAATACTGACACATTGACAATCAGTTTACTATTGCTACCTAAAGAAAAAAAACAAAAACAAAAACAAAAGGCTAAATATTCAGTTAAAAAATAGAATAAAGATGGAACCTAAACATTGAAATTTTCATGCAACAGGTTAAGGGGAAGATCATGAAATGAAATATTTATTGTTAAAAGTATCCTTGAAATGCACATATACACACATATAATTTTAGATAAATATGTAACAATATTCCATTATATCATTTACTGTATGTCTAGTAAGAGATAAATGCTATTTTCTTTTTACTGCATATTATAGTGTAGACTTGGCAGTAGGAAAAAATGACTGCAGCATTAACCTTTAGCAGTTTTATAAAGCTTTAATAAAACAGGAGAGATAATTACCCTGATATACTTTGTTCTAACATAGAATGTAATAATACAGAGCTGCCCAAGTGTTAAAGAATTTAGACTCTTCTAAAAAGATGAGTACCACTAAATAATAAAATTCTACAATGCTATTTTAATAGATTGTATAAATTGCTTTGTAAATCAGGTTAGTAAATTATACTTGGTGTTTCTAAATAAGCCTTGATCACGGCAGGAGCTTAAATATCTTTTAAAATATTATGCAAAAATCTTGCTGTGCAGAGAACTACTGCCTAAATATATTTGTGAAGAAAAGCATCACTTGTAGCTACAAGCAAAACAAGGTGCTTCATCAATTATTTAATACATCATTTGCATATATAATTTGTTAAATAACCAGAAGAAAGCATCTATTAAAATATGTAAAATGAGATATAATCTGATTGAATTATGGATGGTTGGAATGAATTGTTACCCAGCTAGGAAGCTGAAACTGCCATTAAATAATTTTCATATACAATTATGGAGCATTACTGATTATCCAAAGTGAGTGTTCATACCGTAGGCTAAATTGACATTGGATTCTGTTATTTTCAAAGTCAAAGACATAAGAATCAGCAACCTGCTTTTAGCAAAGTACAGTTCTGCATAAATTGCCTATTCATATGAAATTTAAATATAAACCTGAATACTTTTATATAACATCATTGGTCTAACTCCCCTGCACAACCCTGGTAAAAATATAGACGTAAATAGGTTGGCAAAAAGAAGTCTCTGGAGATTCAAATAATATATGTAGATTATGAAGATGTTCAGAACTTGTGGGTGGGCGAATTCAGTCTTCTGGAACATAAAAAAACATTAGAACAATTTTAATTAAAGAAATAACCGTGACATTGGACTATGCAGAGAAGGTGTGCAGCAGGATATAAATACTCTCACTGCCAAATCTCTTGGAAAGTCAGACACTTCCCACTTCCCACAAGGAGATTTACACTGACAACAGAGGGTAGCACTGGTAGTTTTTATAGTAAAGCTTGATACTAGCTGCAACGTTCATGCCTGTTGAGTGTATCCAGAGATCTGTCCAAACCCCGGTTAGCAGGAGAATGTGTTCAGACTGCACAGGTGGTCTTGCACATTTAATCTGAATTTATTCTCTAAAGGGTGAAACAATTTAGAAGATACTTTCAACGGTGTTTGCATAGCATTTCATTGCCAGCTATTAACCCATCACCTGGGAACAGTGCTTCTCAGAGACCCTCTGAGCAGCACTGAAAGGGCCAGTGTCAGATGTGGTGGGCACTGAGGAGTTTGTTGGGTTACAGCTAATTCTGCAGCTGCAGATCAGTTTGAGTCCACTATTCCTTCTTCACTGGGAAAGAGGAAGTCATGAATTTACCCAGCAGAGATAAGACAGTAGCCATTTCCTAAATAACGTGCCCTAAAGATCTTGAGCGATTTTTGAATGGGTCAAAAGGAATTTGCAAGGACCATGATGGAAATGGAAATTGTCTGTATTGTTTATTTCACTGCAGATTATGTGGCACTGCAGAGAAGGCTGGAATATTCACACACAGGAAGTAGAATAGGAAAATTTAAATGAGAAAGTGATGAATTTGAGTAGAAAAGGGACAAAATGAAGTGGGCCTTTGAAATAAAGCGGCAAGTGATGAGTTCAGGTGACAGGGGAGAAAGACCCATTAAAAATATCTTCTGAGCTATCAGGAGAAGAAAGGAAAAGCAAATAAAAGAATTAGCAAGTGCAAAAAGGACATAGGAAGAAATGAAACAGAGAATACTGCACATAGTAGGGAAAATTAGAATAAAAATAGGACATAAGTAGGAAGGGAGAACAAAGAAATGAGAAATGTGAATATCTTAAAAGACCGATAGATGTTTAAAAGATTGATAAATCTTATTTAATACGTCATTCTTATAGAAAATGCTGATTTAAAGTTCATTTATTTATTACATTTCATTATTATAGCATAATTTGCTTATTACATGTTGTCCTTTATATCATATAGCCTGTGACTGCTGACTGTGACATTAGCATTTGACACTATAATTTTTCAGTTATGATCTCTGATTCTATCTCACAAATCCTAAGAGTTGTAAGGGGAGAATCTCTTCATTTCATTTAAGGCGAAGGAATAACTCAACATGATGTGTCTTTTCAATTGATACTGTCTGTTCCAGATGGAACACCTATTCATTAACAATGTGTGTATACAGAAAGATCAACCTAAAAACAAAACAAAACAAAAGAAATAAACAAACCAAAAAGACTAAGTTTTTGATTATATATTAGCAAGGTTTAATAAGAAGGGAATGTAAATATGATGTTCTGGTATATTTATACTCCCTTGTCATATAAACAGTGTGAAATCAGGTTAAGAATTTTTGACATATTAAAGTAATACAAGTTTTAATGCATAAAAATGCATTTAAAAAAAGATGTTTTAATCTAGAAGAAAATAAGTGGATCTCAAAGTCCATATTCTTCTGCTAATGCAAGAATGCATTCAACTTCTGTCTCTCTGCCATCACAATATTCATTGCTTCAGGCTCTTAACATGAAAGAAATTCTTTGCATAAGCAAAAGAGATGTGTGAAATATGTATCCATATCTTCTCTACTTCTTTGCTTTTGAACTGAACTCCCATACTCAGTGTCTCTGCTAGAGGAAGTGAAGTCAGTGAATTATCAAATGCACATGAACAAAACAGTGTGGTATCTCCAAACTGATACTTCACGTGGCATATATATTACAAATGCTACATTTTACTGCTACATCAGCTTTTCCTTATTTTTTAAGTCAAATTGGAAACCTGTTTCATCTTGAGGAGTCATGTTTCCTTCCTAATTCTGCCAGACTTTTTTCTCAAAAGTCTGAAAATGCAACTGCAGTGCAGAATAGCAAAGATTAAAATAAACCCTTTCATAAGCCACAAATACTTATATTAAGGCTTAAAGATAACTTGAAGCCCCACCTGCTGGGATATTACTCCACCATATCTATGGAGCAGATAGATTGGAAATTTAATCCACATTTTAGTGTAGAAAAGTTCAAAAGAACTATTAAGCACTACAATATATTTTTTGTGTTCTTTTCTCTATTCTTTTTCAGTTTATTCAGTAACAGTCATTTCTGGTCTAATACTGAGACAGAAGAGCTAAAGTATAAGGAGACTTTTTCATGGCAGAGGACAGCAGATGTTCTACTAGGTATGCAGGGACTGCTTAAGCAGAGCTTGTATTGCCAGACAGAACAATCTCTGAATTTCAGTCAGGTTTGTTATACAGTCAGGTTCTTGTTTTTCACTGTTTCAGCTGTTATTCTTCCATACTTCCTTGTCTTAAAGTAGAAACCTTTCACTAACCAAAGCCTAATTCCTTTACTAAAATAAATAGTCTCTGAGTCAGTTTGTTCTACATCACAGACCTGATTTCTTATCATTTTCTTTTCCAGCTTCTCTTTACACAGGCTTTTCTCATCCTAAACTCTTTGCCTAGTGAGCTTACGTCTCTTACGTCTCCCTCTATCTCCTTATTCATTCATTGCTCTCATCTTTTAGACTGTTTTCTTCCCTTATTTCTCTCCTAAACTCCAATTTTTGGAAGAGCAAAAGGCACATCCTTGATGGAAATGCCGTTCTTGCAACAAACTACACTCTACCATTCTGATGTGTGGAGTGGCTATTGCATCCCATGGAAAAGGTCACCCGGATCTTTTCAGTATGGGAAACTGGGTTCTCTCATCTCACTCAAAATGAATGAGATGTAAAACAGCATAATAATGTGAATGTAATAATATTTTGAAAAGAGTAAATAAATCCGAAGGGGACACCTGGAAAAGAAAATGTAGACCCCAACCTTTGGAGAGGACATTATATCAGTCTATAGTTTTCCTGAGCAGGTCTGTCCTTGAGGGATCAGGAATATTTTGCAACCTTATTAGAGAAAATCACGAAAACAAACAAACAAACAAACAAAACACTTTTAGTTCGGCCATTTGTACTTTAAAGTCTATTCTGATACTCACTTTAGTGCCTTAAATGCCTTCTTGCTTAAATGGGTCTATTCCTGTATGATCTATGAGTTACCTACATTGTTGCTGAGCTGTTCACTTTGTCACCTGGAATGGCCACAAATGATGAGAACCTTAAAAAAAATCAGAAAAGGGAAAACATACATATCATAATTTCTCATGTTAGCAGGCAAAACAGTATCTATATCAATATCATTTTACATAATTACATATACAAGCTTTCATAGATACATATTTTTTACATATTTGTGCATAAACACTTCTATAAGCTGGTAAGAATTCTCCATTCTTCCTTGTCCACAGCCATTTAAGCAGTTTAAATGAGAGTGGCAGCTTAAGAGAGCACGGTAGACTTTTGTTTTGGCTGCTGCTTTGCTTGCAATTTTTACTTCACTTCATTATTGCAAACCCTTTAGTAAGCATTTTTTTAATTTATTTTTTTTAGCGGACCAATATCCAGTTTGTTTGGTAAAATATGCCTAGAGCCATGGGATCCTGTCTAGTTGCATTTTTCTCCCTAGAGTTTTTGCTGCCTCCTGCTGACTTAGTACTGGATAACTGCTGACAAGTTTCCAAAACAGTGCAGGAATGGGAAATAACAGAGGGTATAGAAAAGAGAAGATTTGCAAGATTTTCTGATGAAAGTTAGGGGAAAAAAAAAAAGAAGTCTAAATGACATGCCACAGTTTTGTTTCTAACAGCAAGCTTATTAACACTTTGGATTTAAAATGTTGCTCTCTACTATCTAATAAAAAGAGCTGATCTGCTGCACACCAGGGCACGACCTTGACATCCACTAAAATAGTTGTCCTCTAATGGTTTTGTAAAAAAAACAAAATGCTTTTTCTTCCTGTGTCTGTGAAAGGGGTTTCATAGTAGAACACAGGCTAAAGGGAAAAAATACGGGACAAAAAAGTGGAGAAGCAACAAACCTGTCTATCTAGCTGTCCAGTAAGATAGTAGTTATTTTGCATGCCATGTTAAAGCATATATGCTTCAAGTACAAACAAACCAGTCTGACTGATCTGTTGTTACTCCTATTGATTAACGTGTTTCTGTAAAGTCTAATCTGATTTAACAGGAAAGTCTTTAATTCTCTTTCTCATGAGTCATTTTAAATGCAAAATAAAAATAGTATGTAATTATAAGTGAATTGGAGAGGCCTAATGGCTTTCTCTCCCTGAAAATAGGAATGACATCTCACTGAGGGATATATTACTATTATGATTACTGTCATATGGTGTTCAAACAATTTCCAACTCTTTCTTACCAAATTATATTACATTAAAACAATGCTTTTTGGGCAAATCAAAACCTAGGACTAATTTTCATTTTGTTTGCGTTGTGTTTTCCGTGTCTGTTACTAGTCTTGGCTAACAATACAGACTGTGTTTGAGGGGACAGCAGAGTTTCAATTTATTATTTCTTTTTATTCTATTCTACATTTCCTGTATAGCCAAAATGAGTGGTTCATTAAGGTTAGCAGTGCATTATTATGCAACTAAACTGTATCATGAACATGTAGTTATAGCCTCTTCTACCTCAACAGCCAGATAAAATATTTATATTTCTCCTATCTGTAAAATAAAGGCTATTGGCATGTTCCCTTTGGTTGAAGTCTGCTTAACTGATCCCGTCTCCGCTAGTTTTCTTGGTTGCTTCATGAAACGCAGCTGATATGTCCCCCGGCTCACAAGCAGTACAGCTGTGGGTGGTGTGTTCCTGGGTGTCACGGGTGAAAATAAACATCTCCTGTGGAGTTGTCAGAGGACAACTCCTTTGTTACATGTCATGAACATACTCAAAACATCAAGGAGTTCTAGCTCTTCTAAGAAATACCTGGAAATAGTTATAATTTTTCTATCAGTAAAATAATGTATTTTCCATTAACATTATTCTAAAAAGTTTGTTATTAGACTCTAGTTGCTATTGCTAGGACTTTAATTGAAAATAATAAACTAAAGTAGAATTCAGTCTAAAGCAGAAAACCAAATAATCTGTGAAAGTTTTGGGAAGAGAAACTGGGGCTTAGGCCAGAGAGCTTTAAGTAGCCCTGCCTGTAGCTTTGCAGTCAGCTCCGTTTCAATGATAAATCATTTCAGATTAATAAAATAAATATTTTTGCTTAGATATGCAACTACTGTAGGTTTAAGGGTTTTTTTATTATTTAAAAAATGTTTAAAAGATGTTTAAAAAGAAGGCTATTTCCATTTTACAGTGTTTTAGCTGAAAAAAGAATCTTAGTGCTTAAGTCTCTCAAAATACAGAGAAATGCTGACACAAGAGCTTAGCTCTAAAGATTTGAATGACTGCACAACTATTTAGAAAAGGGCGTTACAGCACTCCTGTAACTTCTTAGCTGAGGAAAGGTAACAATCTTGCTTCCACAAGAAATAGGGCATTTGAGACTGCAAGAAACAATATACATGCAATATCAGTACAAAATGCGTGCCCTTTGCTTCTCACGATTTATCCCCTGTCATGAAGCCGAGGAGAACAGACTCAATCCCTCAGCCCGGTGGCAGTGGTATCAAAGATTCACAGCATGTTTGCAGGAGAGAAAGAAAACACCTAGAAATAGTAATTTAAAGAAACCAGATCAACAGCAAGGAGTCATGTCTGCACCTTTTCTCAAGGGTATGTCTTCATACCTTAAGTATTTCTGCTGAGAAAGCTGTCAAAAAAAAAAAAAGAAAAATATTAATTGAGAGGTTAAAACTAAAAACCAATATGCTGATTTCCCACATGCTTATTTTCTGATAGTTCCCTAGCAAAGTCTGTTTCATCTTCTCTCAGAAGAGAAATAGGTTTGCAAAATTCACCATACCTTATGTACAGTTGAAATTTCTATCACAAAACAATCTAATGAACAGGGGAAAACAAAGGAAGTGCTATTTTATATGAAAAAGTGTAGTACATTATTACTATAAGTTTATAAGAAACAAAAAATGTTTTAAAGAAGAACAGCAAAAATGCCTGTAATTGAATTTCTTCCACAGAATTTAAAGGAGCAAGGTTATTTCAAATCTCTTCTGTTAACGATATTTGGATTAAAACTAATTTGCATGATGATAGCTTAAACTTGGATCTCCTCAGAGTTGCTAGGGCCTCTGTAACTCCATCGTTGGGTTGCAATAAAGCCCAAATGGACATAATGATGCACACTACAATTTGACTTTATTACTTTTCAGCAAACTGAAATTTCAAACCTTTGATTGTGTTGTCTGCTAGAATATAGAGGATTATGGATTGATACTTCTGTTTTCTGTGTAAGTTGTTCCGATTGCTGTAAAGATATATAGCATCATTTTGTACTCAGAGAAAAGGTCTAGGTGTCCTTCCGGAGAATGCCCTACACACCAGCAGGTCAACTCACATTTTCAGGTCTGGTGGCAAAGAATAAAAAAGCTTTTGGAAAAAAAATCCTATTTCAGAATTGCTACTAGCTTAGCTAGGTAGTCATGTTGGGAGTGTAGTGAAGGTACCTGTAGAGCTTAGAGGAGAACAATTAATGTATCTTCCCCTTTCCCGCTGCCCAGATAAGTCTTCCCACTAAACCTCAATGACCTGAGAAGTATTGTCAGTACTGACTTTTACTGCATATTACAAATGTCAGCAAGGTCTACTGTGACTAAGGTTGCCTGAGCTTACTTTATTTCTATCAAAAATTCACCTAAACATTTTATGGTTCGGGCTGTGGAGAATTTAGAAATTGGAATAATTCAGAGTTGAATTGCTATCCTAGTATGTAATGGTTTCAGCATCAAAAATTTAAAAAGATGTATATACATAATTTGCAAAATCATAATATTGACTCATCTTACTACCTTTAACTTCATCAGTGTCTTTCCAAAAAATGGATATTGTGTGATTGCAAGTGCAGTAGAATTTATATTCTGCCTTGATTATTTATAGATGCTGGTGTAAGGGTCATTCTTGTCTGAATATTATCATTGAAATCTTAATGGCTGGTCAAGACTCACCCACTTCAGCCATGGACAAAATTTGCTAAGTGTTATAAACATTCTGAATATTCTCAAAGCTTCAGGAGCAACCTACAGCTTGCAAACCTGGAGCATAGTGCCACGTGTTTGGACTGCACTCAACTTGACACCAGGACTGCACTGCTGAAATCTGCATTAGAAAGTACTTGTTTATAATTTAATTACTAGGTATATATAGTCTATGTTTGTGTGTTTGCTCTCCAAGCCCAAGCATTGGGCTGTGCAGTGCATGTCACACGGTGCTGCCAAAGCTCTTGGGTCAGACCTTGCATCCAGCTGACTTCTAGTGCTGGCATTCTGGTCTGTGTCTGTGTCTCTGCAAAAGCCTTTGCAGGCTTATATTACCCTGCAGTCAGGTAAGTGACAGGCTCTTTGCTGGATACAAAAAAATGGGGAAAGGGTGACCTTTACTTGAAAAAAGTACATAGTGCTAGTGAGTTTGATTTACAAATGGGTCTGTTATAATCCCAGCCAGTTATTTGTAAGACATAATATTTATTTATGTACAAGTATTCAACCATTTTTTGAACTACTGCAATTTTGTATTTTTCTAGGTACGTATATCATAACAAACTCTAAATTAAAACCTAGAAGAATTAAGATAAGTTAAAATTTTCTTGACTTTAAATTTCTTCTGTCATCATTCTGCTCCATCCTGTTAAAATCTTCATGCAGAAAGTACAACAGTATGAATAAATAAAATCAGAATGGTTATGCAATGATTTTTTTTTCCGGCATTCTCTTGGGTATAGCCCTGTTATCTCATTCGTGTGTTAAAATCCCATAACAAAAATTGGTGGGAAACACAAGCTGACTCTTTGTGCAGATCAAAGATGACTCATATTATACAAGGCTTGTAACCAACACTGCTGTGCCCTGCAGGTCGTAACACTGGCTGTCAGGGTGAAGATTAAGCTCCGTAACAAACAGCTATGTACAGTACAGATTGGAGAAACAGAAAGTGACTTTAAATCTCGTACACGTGATAAGGGTATATTTCCTGACAAGAATAACTGATTTTTTTTTTTTTTTTTTTAAGATTTTTTTAATGCATTTTTTACAGAAAAGCAGAAATTGAAAGGGATACGGAGGTTAATTATGAATTGCTTTGCATTTCTTCTTGGCTGTAACCTTGTAAAGGCTGTCAGTTAGAGCCGCAAGAATATGCCAGGTTTCATTTCATCACATAGATTACTCCAAAAGGAGGCTGTTTTGAAGAAGAGAAATTATTTTATGTTGAAAATTGGAACTCTTTACTTTTCAATGGCGTATAAGTATTTTTTCATCTTGTTCTCTTTCTCATACAAAACCTCATAGGAAAGTGATTAAAATACTGTCATTAAAATGTCGTCTGATCTAGCATTTGATTTCTCTCTTGGGCCAATATTCGCTGGGTTTTTTGTTTACTTGCTTTATCTTTTCCCATTATCAGGCTCAGGCAAGACATTTATTTTACATCCACCTGTCCTGTTTAGGTTGGCTTTTTTTAACTCTGCACGTGTGACTTGGGGAACTGTGTGTGCTTCAGTTTTCTGCCTCTGCACAGGATGTGGAATAGTTTTTCAATATGCTATCGCTGGATGCTCTTTGCCACATCAGTCTCTCCTACTCCCTTTCCTTTCCAGTTGAGCAGGAGAAACTTCTGGATTGTGTGAACCTTTGGTTGACACGGGGGAACTCTACTAGCCTGAATGGTGGTAATTCAACCTACCTTCTAGCTAGATTCTAGATATTCCAAATACTCATTCAGGAATTCCTCATTACAAAACTAGCTTAGACAAATACCTCATTCACCCTCAGTTAATCCATGCAGAAGAGAAAATACAGTTAAATTCTATTGAATTCTTTCTATACATTTTGCTTATCATAAATTTGATGGTTTGTCTTCCCTTTTTTTTTTTTTTTTCCCTAATGTGACCTTGCTGTGGTTTGTGAGTGGGATGCTCTACCCCGATGGCTCTTACAGGACACATGCAGTGTTGTCATTACTAGTAAAGACTGTGTTGGCAAGAGAGGTCTCGGGCTCAGTCTAGGCCCGTCAACTTGGCCTGGTTTTATCTTGATTTCTCTGTGTTCACAGTTATGGAGTGGTCAGTTGATTGCTGCCAAGGCAACGCTATTCTTTTGGGACAGACATTATGTTTAGATAAATGAACCTGTAATAGCCTTCAGCTATAGTTCAGCTGTGCATTTATGATTCTGTCTTTCTCACTTCTGTTTTCTTGCCTACATAAAACCATTTATGTAGTTTTTTGTTGTTGTTTTCTCTTTTTCATTTTTTCCTCTTGTTTCTTCTAACAATCTGAAAACCATCTTCTGGCATTGCATGGAAAACCATTGCTTAAGAAACTGAAGAATGCCAACTATGATAAAGTAAAATAATCCTCTTCCATGTATAATAGGAAAACAGAACAAGAACAGTGTACTACCTAAAATTCAGGTTTTAAAATATTTTCTGAATTTCAGAGAATGTTAGCTAGATATGCCAAATGGAGTCTTACAAGCTTTTTGATACCTTCTGTTGATTAATGGATGAACAGTAATAGAATACAGTCACAGGAAAGTAAAGAAGAAATGACAACAAAACAACAACAACCAAAAAGTTCTGTGTCTTAATTTACTAAAAGCTTATACAGTTGTAAATATTTATTTTTCCCATTCTGTTAAGGAAATTGACTTTATCTTTTCTTCTCTTTTATTTATTTATTTATTTACTTATTACAAAGTTTAATGTATTTGGAGGTTTTGCTAGGTTGTTGTCAAAATGAGAATTATATTCTTTAATGAGCATTATGTTTCATTATTTTTAAAGCTGTTAAATATCAAATCAAAGAGAGTGAGTTTTGCTAGGACTTGTAATGACACCATGACAAATTTTAGGCCTAACAGATACCTTTGTAAGCCAGACAAATGCAAGAATAAGTACCCTGTAGTAAAGGACACTTGCCATACCTGACAGGAATATTTTAAACTTCCTGAGGTCTGAAAAGTAGGTGTGATTTTACTGTTTTCTTTTATATATACTGAATATATATGTATATATATATATTCAGTATATATATATATATATACACACACACACATGTACTTTTAACTTTATTATACGCAAGTGTTCAGTGTTAGGTTTGTATTAGAGATAATTACACTTAAGAGTTTGGTAGATTATATTTGTGTGTTTAATGACTGTTCTTATTTTTACAATTTAAAACTGGAAATCTTGCAAAGTTAGACTGTATCACAGAAAGGCAAGTTATTGGAAGATCTCTCTAGTTTGACACTTTCCCTCTTCAATGTGTTCAGTCCCAGAAAATTGTGAGTTTATTTAATTTGAAAAATGTCTGTGCTCCTTTTGGAACCATGAAATGTTTTGATCCATATAAAGTGTGGATCAAGAGGAGTCTTCTTTGATGAAAATTACCTCACCTCCTTCTAGCATGAATAAACCATATGCATGGGGATTTTTTTGGCAGCCAGTGAATGAATAGGGGAAATTATCTACTTGATAATATGAAGAGAACTCTGGTATTTTTCATCAGCCTACATTTTGTTTCTATTTTTAATTCTGAATCTGGCTTTTGTCAATAGTAGTTCTCCTTTGTCTTTCAGTATCATGCACATTTTATTACAGAAAAATGTACAAGAGTGCTATAATTTCAAAATGACATTGAATCTTAGTGCTCAGTGGGAGGTTTAATGCATTTCTATAGAGCAGAACTGTTTCTGTTGTGTATTTGCAATTAATGAAGAGAAACAAAAATAAAATGAAATCAGCATGAATAATAAAATCTCTCCTACCTGTGTATTAACTCACTAATACAGCTTTTCTGAGCGACATCTAGAGTTACTGAATTTGAAAAGGAGTCACTTCTGAAACTGAGGATGGATATGTAACATTGAATGAAGGTCACAGTGTTTTCCCTTTTTATGATCAGTGATACTTCCAGCTAAAGATAATCATATGTGTCTGTGAGAAGGGTCAAACCAGCAGGGAAACAGTATTCTCAAATGATAAATTATTAGGATAATTTGCTGATGTCTTTGATGACCCACTTGTAAGCCTTCTTAAAAAGTATATCTCAAAACAGTGTCTCTTCTGTCTTTGAAGGAAAATACCTTTGAATGTTGTTTTCTGTCAGCTGATATCTGGGCTGGTGACTGGTTTGAAGGCAGAGGGCAGAGGCACGGTCTTACCACTTACGGTTTCTTAACAAGTACATATTGTCAGTAGCTAAACTCTTTAGGTGTTATTTTCCTTAACGCAAGAGTAGCTAGCATGGGATATGAAATTTTGCTTCCTATTTTTGTTATGCCTAGATTGCTGATACAAATAAGATATTTTTTGACCAAAAGACCATGGAACAAATAGTCATAATGCTATTCTGCTGTTATTACTTTGTGCTGTGACACAGTAGACAGTTTAGATTTCTTAACATTGTTACCCTAGATCTGCAAAAAATAATGTTTTTTATGTTGTACTAATTATGTGAATTGTATTAACATAATTAGAGCAATATGCTAGTAGTTAGTCCTAATTTGAGTCCTTTTGAGTCCTTTGCCCATTAAAGCAGAAATTTATGGAGATTTTGTTTCAATTTATTCTATTTGTAATATAATATGAAGAACAGATATGATTTGTTTTAAATGCTATAATCATAACTGCATTGAAAGTGGGAGCCATGACAGATTTAAAACAAAACTGATTATAGTTGATATATTATTAATATGTATTAGATATTTTAATTCAACAAGTGCTCAGACTGTTTTGTATATAGCTAAGGGTCTATTATACATCCACAACAACAAATAATGACAGAAAAAGAAATAGAAGGAAAGCAAACATAATTTAAAATATCAATTAAAATAGCTAATCCATCAGCACACTGTTACGTCCCAGCTGCCCTTCACTCTCTGCTTAGTTAAAGGAAAACCCACACAGAACCCTCTTTCTCTGAGAAATGTGAACGGTCATCAGATCACAGCATACCACAGAAAGCAATGACTGAAGTTCTGACACATATCACTGCACTCAGTGGAGTTAAAAATTTTAGAAGCTTTGTCTCACCTCCAAAAAAGACTCCTATCTGTAGAGAGAGTTCAAAACTATCTAAAAGCTGAAGTCTAAACTCACCCAGCTAAATCTGAAACTGCAGGCAAAATAGTAACTGTTTCAGTTAATATGTTTGAACTGAAAATCCGCATCTTAATTAGTCTGGACCCAGGGCCATGCTCACACCACCATGCTGCTTTCTGCATTTGAGTTGTTGCCTGGAGATGGTTATCTGAGCAGTGCACAGCGCTACCTAACAAACCTTTGCCACTGCTGCATAACACAGCATTACGAGAGGCAGATAAGGTCTATGCAGCCAAAGAACGCTGTAGAGTCTTTGAAAAAAAGCATCCCCAGTGGCTTTCCACATTATTTATTACATAGTTTTTCTTTTCTCTCGTTACTTTTTCAGTCTACAGAGTTCTATTACGTGTCCTTAAGTGGCAATAAGCTTAAACATATGTTCTTTTTCTTTTAGGAAGGATAAAATCTTGAATGTATAAACTAGTAGATGCACATCATATAATAGTAATCATTAGTATTCTCTTTTGAGGGTTAGCAAAATTCTTTACAATTAATATTTATCACACCTCTGAATGACTCAGATAACTCAGCAAGGAATAAGACTAAAACATGTCTGCCTTGCTTTGTATGGATTTGCCTTGGCCTCTCTGCAGCAGGGTTTTATTTTGCTTTGCTGTAACGGCAGTTGTCTACTGACAGGCAACTTTTACTCTTACTTGGCTTTGTGTGAGTGTGTGATGTATGGTTGTTGCAGTAAATTTGATGTCCTATAATGACAGGCAGTAGAAGGCAGTAGAAGGAGGAAAGGTGGAAATTGAGGATTGTGTGTATAACAATTTAAACCAGATGATTATTTTTCAGACTTTCCTGTAAAAGTATTATTTTCTTTCTTTTTTCAATAACAACAAGACCTGTGCTAAACTTGAAATCTTAGGTTTTCATTTAGACTGATAATAAAGTATTGGTTTTGCATATGAAGTATACCTCTTTGGCCCATGTAAGATGCAGAAATTGCAGGGAAGCTATCTGTGAAGAAGAGAAGGGAATTGCAGGGAAGCTATCTGTGGTAGAACAGAACATCTAAATTCATGAACAGGCCCTTTCACACTTATGCCCATTGACAGCTCTTATTAGTTCCTGTCTTTCAATTTTGTGCATCCACGTGTTGCTCAGCTTCAGTGCTTGCCGCCTCAGTTCTCCTAGGCTGAAACCATAATTTTATCCAGAGGACCACCAAGTGCAGCCTGTTGAAAGCAACAGTGGATATTGAACTATGGGCACATTTAGTAGTAAAAAATGCCTCTTTTACAGGTTATTAGTTGTATATGATCATAATTTAAATATTCAGAAATAACAGCATTTGGACTGTCGGTATAAATTTATACCAAAGAACCAAAGAACTTGAGTATTTCTCTGTATTACTCAAACTTGAGTATTTTCTCTGAGTGTGCTCGTTTGGGCAACAACAACAACAAAATCCAATACAAGTTGTTTGTTTGTTTGTTTGTTTTATCCCATTCAATACTTTAAGAAAAAGGCTTTAAAAAGGAGTAAAATTGTGAAATCTCAAATTTAAAAGATAAACAATGACAGAATTAAGATTACAAACAAAGTCTACCTCTATTCACAGGGATGCAATACTGATCCATTTTAATGATTTTTCTCACATAGGTCATTAACAAGGAAATAAAAAGAGACTATTTGCTTCTCTGTGAGTTCATCATTTGACAGAAAAACACTTGGGGTTTTCTACTTACTTATTCAGTAGAGGTGCAGTACTGTTTGTTGGCTTCCTGAACATCAAAACTGAGGTGTGTAGGCTGTTGAATAAAAGACCTATGTTGTGAACTGGTCATAGGCTTTCTAGCTTATCATATTTGCATATTTTTGGCATAATTATTATAAGAGTCAGGATGGCATAGTAAAAATAGATTGACCATATATATTAAAATCTTGAGGATCTTTTGTATGCATTCTTCTTTTGTGCAGTTTTATGGTCCTTTCCTACTTTAACAACAGTTATTTTTTTTTGTTTGGTTGGTTGTTTTTTTTTACTTACTACAGGAACTACATTTTTCTTTTAAGTGCTTATGACAGGTTTATGGAACATATTTTAAAAAAATATATTATATCAATAGTACATTTTTGTGATACAAAAAATGTGGAATTCCCATCTTCCCTTTTCACAAATTTCTTTTTCATTTATTTCATGTGACTAAGGATTTTTTTTTTCAATTTCATCTGCATGTGTTTTTTATCCAATTATTAAAAGAAATCATCACTTTCATAACGAAGCACCTCTAAAATCATGATAGGAGATGTAAGAAATGTTTATTTGGAAAGATTTGATTGCAATACTGTAAAAGAAATCTGGACTGCCTTTAAAATAATGTACTTTCTGGTAACCATGGCAGCACTTTATTATTGCTATTTATTACTGTGCTTCTTATGATTATTATTGTTGCCCCTCCTTTCCTTTCCTTTCCTTTCCTTTCCTTTCCTTTCCTTTCCTTTCCTTTCCTTTCCTTACCCATAAAATGCTCAAAAATAGAGCTAGTAAACTAAAACGTACCTTCAAGGTTTTCAGCAGTAGGGTCTAAAAACTAATTTTTAAATATGAATTACACAGTTTGTGGATGTGGCAGCTTGAACGCACAAAACCCATACCATGTTCATGCTCAGCATAGGGCATTTGGCTATTAGGCTTTGTATCCTACTTTAATGCGGCCTCCTGAAAAAATAGAAGTCATTTACACTGTGAGACAGCTCCCTCCTTGCCTGCCTGGGGTAAGGCAATGAGAATCATAAAATAGCTCTTAAATAGTGTACACAAAAGCAACAACCAAATAGCCATTTCTTGTTTTTCCTATTCCATTGCCTGCTTCCAAAAGTACTGTTTTTTATTGTTGTTTTGTTGCCTTTTTTTTTTAAGTTTCAGAATACTTTAGTGTAAAAGATACTCAAATATTTACACACAGTTCAGCAGTTCAGTATATTTTTGAATTCATATAACTCTGAAATACTCGGATAATTTAAAGCAATAAAAATCCAAACTTCAGATTTAAAATTCAATGTTTGAATGTCTGGATTTTTAAACAGGACAATTTTATGTGTGAATTAGCAATGTAAGTAAGTGTTTTATTATGAGGAACAATAGGTCAATGCTTTCTTTACTGTTAGAACAAGCCACTGTAATAAAAAATTTTACTTGCTAGCAGCAAGAAGTCTTCAGCGACTTCAGGTACCAGTTTGATCCTGCCATGGAGGAGGTGTTGGTTCCATTAAGTACTCAGTCTTCAGAATTAGTATGTATAAATCTGAACCAAAGTCAAATATGTATCCAGATAGAGTAGGTAACTGGTTATTTTGTCCCTTTAAGCACTAAATAAGGGTTCTGGGTTGATCCTATCTCACTGTAGGAACAGGTTTGTTAAGATAGGAATGTTGTTACCCTGAGTCTTTATATAGGGCATAGAACAAAATATTGCATTCACAGAACATTCACTGGATTGATGACTCTTTCTAATGAGTCTCCCATTTTTGTGCCAAATGCCAGACTGGATAAATCGAGGCCAACTAGAGTTATGCGGGTTTGCGGATACAGGTTCTGTTTCTGTTATGTTCTGCTTCTGCTTCTGTGTGAAACAAAAGCTGAATCCTAGCATTAGACCTTTTCAGTTCTGGATCATCCCTTTCTTTTTGTCTCAACAAACCCCATTTTGACCCCTCTATTTTCCCTGAATATTCAAGCATGCATATACACAGCTTTTCATATAAAGTCAGCAGAGTTTCAGGCCCCTATTTGCTTTGAATAGTGTTTCAAAATATCTATCTTTGATGAGGGTTGGTACAATTTATAGTATTTTATTTCAAGACAAAGGATTAAAGTCAAACTTTCCTAAATTTTGTGGTTTATATTTTTATGGTAGCTTAGTGATTCTCTGAAAATATTTCATCCCTCTACGTGTGTGTATATAAATGCATAATGACCATATGTACACATCTTATATCATTTAACAAGAACAAATCTTTCTGATTTTTAACAAACTTAAAACACAACTTATTATGTTGAACATCCATATAATGACTTTGTAGTAAACTTTTAAATGAGTGTTATGAAATTACATAATTTATCAGTTACCAAAAAAGTTTCCAACTGACATTCTTTATCTAAATAACAGTACATTATTGGCATAAAAATCACCTAGAAGAAATTACATATTTTTTTTTAAGATAAAAATGAAAGTCACACTTCGAACAAAAATGTCAGAAGGAAAAATGACTGAAAGAAAATGATAGTCTAAATTAATTAATATTTTTGACCTTATCAAATGCATTCACCCCAAACTGGTCATATGACTGAAAGTAATTACAACAGAAAGATTTTAGTGTTTCAACATCATATATACAGGCATAAGATGACTTCTGTTTGCAGAGAGGTAAAATGATACAGCCTAATCCCTGTTAGTGTTGTCAAACTAGTAGTCTCAGATGCCACAACTGGTTGTAATGGTTTATCAATAATGTCTCTGGTGACACGATATTTTATCCACATATTCTGTATTGTATGTAGCACTTGGTGCTCAGAAAAATGAAGCACTGAGCAGAAGAACTAGATTTGAGTCTCCTCTTTGCCTGTCTGCATGGTAGAGCCCAGTTCAGCACGATAAGCGCAGAAAGAGTGAAACTGTCAACTAGGGCTAGCATGAACTTTCAACAGCCTTTTCATTTTTTAGCTTACGTCATATAACCACTCAAATAGAATTGTTTCCTAGAAATTATGACAAGTTTTTTGATCTTCTCAGGAAGTAGGCACGGCTTCGGAGTACCTCTAATAAGAGTGTAATGTAGCAGTGAGGGCGAGGGGTCCTGGGCTCGGAAACGCGTAGAAGGAATTCACAGATCCTGGATCACAGGGCAGGTGTAGGGAAGGGTGGCTCATTGTTCCTGCAGCATCACTGCATGCAGAATTCCTCCTCGAAGGTCGGGAAACCCTGCAAACCAATTACCACACATGAGATTGTCGTGGAATAAAACTGGGAATGAAGAGAGGCAGGTGTGCAGAAATATAATTGGCTACACATCCAGTAAAGTATTCATAGCGTGACTTGCTTTTGGTAGCATGTATCTCTGAAGAGAGCTATTTTGCTTACAGTCAAGAGTGGAAGCAAAATCTATAGCTGTGGAATATATATTTTGCAATCATGCAAGATTGTGCAACATTTCTGCAAGTTGTGGATATCCAGTTAGATTTGGGGTATGCGAAACCCCT
Organism: Crypturellus undulatus; assembly: GCA_013389825.1. Taxonomy (NCBI): domain Eukaryota; kingdom Metazoa; phylum Chordata; class Aves; order Tinamiformes; family Tinamidae; genus Crypturellus; species Crypturellus undulatus. Next base: position 573,279 of record VWPW01016583.1, read on the forward strand.
TTGTTTCTTCTAGATGGGGATGAAAGGGTTCAGTGTGAGGAATCAATTCAGATCAGAATGAGTTTCAGTTTGAAACCTTCAGGAGTCTAATTAAGTTTAAGTGCTATAGTATTTTTACTAATGACTTCTCAAAACAATAACTAAATTCCTTTGGAGTTCCTTGCTAGAAATACCTGCAAACTATCTGATAAAAAAACATACTTTCATCCTCATCTAATCTAACAAAACCTACCGAAATGCAAATTTCATATTAATGAAAAATCAAGAGACGGGTGTCAAGTAAAAACATTCATTGTTAACTCACATCCTCTGAACAGACAACCATGGCATGTCATTTCCGTATTCATGCTTTGTTTCACTTCTTTATATTTTATCCTGTCTACATATGTATGTTCATTTTATGTCGTTACATCCATAAATTTTTCATTATGTGTTGAGCAGGGAGCCTTCACTTTATTTGATTGAATCCCCAAGGAACAAATGCAATCTGGAGAAAATTTTGCATTTGATATAGAGAATAGAAAAATCAATCTAAGTTCACTGTTTTGAGGTAAAATATAGGATCTATCTATATATCTATGTTATTACAAACAAACAAAAAAAAATGCGGACACTTTCTTCCTTTTGCCCCTGAAAAGCTCCAGGAAATGACTGGGTTGGAGGTGAGGTGAGTTGCTGCCCTTCCTGGTTCCAGCAGCTCCCGGGGCAATGTGAAATAGACAGAAAACTCAGGTAATAGTTGTCCTCATATGCTAAGGACAATTCTGAGTCTGGAGGATTTCCAGCAGGATACAATTTGTCTTTTGTAACATGTGAAAGAAGGCATGAAATCTACCTCTAATTGACAGTGCTTCTTAGATCTCCCTGATAAGTAGCTCTATTTCAGTTTAAAGGGATTGAAATGCATTGTTGTGGGGAGTCGAAATGGTTCTGTATGCTGCTTTGGATGACTCAGCTGTATTAATGAAATTATTTGACATGGCTGACATTTTTATTTACACAGATGTCAAGTAATGCAAGTGTATGTCAAGCATTTTCGTTTATTAGGGTGGAGGTCACTGTCCTACAAATCCTAATTCAGCTATAAAATATGATTGCTACAATCAGTGCTTAACTAGATCTTACCTGTTCTTTTTGTGAAAGTATTGGAATTGGCTTTTCACATCAGTAGTCTGTGTTCGATCCATATTTCTATTTAACAGCTGGAGGCTGTCATGGGTAAAATGAAACTTGTCAGCCTCAGAAAGAGGCAAAAGCATTCATCTCTCAAACTGATCTCAAACCAAAATTCTCATTTTAAAGAAACTCTAGGAGCAGCAGCTATATTACAGCATGTCTGCTTCAAGTTATCTAGGGAAAAGCCTAATAACTTTTGCGTACATTCTTATGCTGAATTACTTTCAAAAGGCTCATGCACAGTATTTGATCATTTCTATCAATTAATTACTATGAGCTCCGTTTTATGAAGATGGAAATATGAGCTACTCTGATATAGCTGGAAATGAGACACTGATAAAATGCACCTTAGACTGCTCTAAGAAAACAAGGGAGATCCTTCTATAGGTTGGAGACTTTAAAGAATCTGCCTAACACATATTTACAAGAAAAACTATTCCAAATTTATCAAAAGTAAACTGTAGTCCTGTTTTGTTTTGTTTCGAAACTAATACTATCATATAACCTACAAGAAAAGAACATATGAATTGATCCAGAAACAGTAATAGTTTACATATAATGGAAAATGCAATATATGCTGATGGTATGCCTTCATTCATGAGTGTAAACAGGAATCTCTACATTCAATTGGGACATCACCTCTGTCAATAAAATCTTAGTTTTATACAGTAATAGAGTTTTGCAACTCTGGAAGAAGCCGTTACGAAGGCATGGTAACTTCTAAAGGGCAACTAGTGAGTAAAAACCCCAAAAGAAAGGTTTTATTTTCCTTCTCCTTTTGTACTGGGGCCAAAAAATAATACTTATTCAAAGCTTGTCTGAGTTAGTTACACTCTCAGGACCAGAATATATTTGAGAAGCCAATGTAACCTCTTCGCCCCTTTCCCTCAAGAATTAACGGGTTGACATGAGTAAGTCACTGACTTTATGTAAGAAAGAGGAAAAAAAGAAGGATGAATTATCAGTTTGGCATTTCACCTGAATAAACAGACCTGTCAGAATGATTGAGATTATATATTCAAGATAGAGGTTTGCATCTGACACATAGATGCCACATAACATTGTGATATATTACTTAGGTTATTTATTTATTTTTTTGCTATTGTCATAGTGAAAAGAGTGGTAGAGAACAGCCAAAACAGATCATAATGCAGCTGACATCCACCCTGCTAACCTCAATGAAGGGAGGAAAAGAGCCAAGCTGAGATAATCTTTGTGATGTATATTTTAAAGATAATAAGAGCATGAGATATTGTTGAGCTGAACACCATTATGTACAAAAAGAGAGGCATTTATTTTCATGTTACTTATTTTATTTGTCTATAACTTTAAACTGAGACTTTAGGGCATTAGAAAAATGTTAGAGCATGTATTTTTATGCAGAAAAATCTACTTTGATTTCGTTCACTTATCCATGACATACATATTATTTTTCTCTTTTGGAATGCTATACCAAATTACAACAGTTGCAAGTAGACAATTTAGGGCAAAAGGCAGTATATTTTTATTTCAAGTATGTTCTGTGCTACTCTAAGTCAAATACCAACAAATACCAACAAAAATTACTAGCGCTTGCACTTCAGTTTGAAAGGCATAAATCTGTCTTTTGAAGTAGTGTCATATAATAGCCACTCTGCAGATTCATAGCATTTAGATGTTGATTCGGGTCATCTTGTTAGCTACAGGAGACTTTAAAGTGAGGAACACAAAAAATTACATTTACTTTTTTCAATCAACTTTTGAAAATATATAATTTAAGTTTTAAGAGAAGAAAAAGGTACTGAGATTCCCATTTCTTTACAAACTTCCATATGCTTCCTGAATCTGGTTTATTTGTATAAAAGCACAGAATGTCCTAATCATTTTCCTGAAGATTAAGAGCCTGAAAAGCACATGCAGTAACAGAACTGCTATAACAAGCATGTGCCAGCTATAAATTCTATATCTCTGGGGCTAGGCATTTTACAAAGCTGTCAGCAAGTGCTTCAATATGCTAAGGTTTCTCAATCAAAACGTCTCTCCTGGAGCTGGATACCCATAAGGAAGCAGAGATCACTGCTTTCTCTTAATAGATGTGGGCAGATAGCAGTGGGAATAGTCTCTGTCTGCTTCTGAACAGATGTACTTTGCACAAAACACTCCAAGTTCTGAGAAACAGAGAGGGAGGAAGAGACAGACTCTCTCACCCAAGTATTGGCAGTCAGCGGGGATGGAGGAAGTGTGGATTTCAGTCTCTGCCTCAAGGATTACAGTTTTATGTAATAACTGTTTTTATAGAATTTCTTCTTGGAGTCAGTCATTCCTCAGTAGGCAAAGGGCTGGTTTTGTTCCCTTCACAGCTGTGATGGGCCTCTGAGCTTGCCAGAGCCTTAAAGTGAGACAGTTTAGATCTTTCTTTATAAGCAGCTTCCCAGACAAGATTAGGAGACTTTAAAACAAACAAAAGATCTGGGTAGTAAAACTTTTTTTTTTTTTTTTTACATACGGTGACTCAGTCAGACAGTTTTTATGTAGTGGAAGCATGGATCTGCTTCCATGACCTTGTGCAGGTGCTTGATTTTAGAGTCATACAGTAATTTTCAGAGTGGTAGAAAATTCTTTGGCCCTAGAATGACCAGCAGTATTTACAGCCTTCTGGTCTGCCCAGCAAATTTTCAGAGTCAGTGAATTTGGGATTTGGGATATAAGTTATATAGGTATATGTTTGGTATATATTACTGGGTTTTAACTCCCAGGTAGTTAGGATGAAAATGTGGGTGAACTAGATGCTGGGATATTTAGCTGGAGACTTCTAAGACCCTGACTTGTGCTTCATAATGGTGATGGTCTGCCTTTGGGCTTAGCCTCGTAAGTGCTGCTTTTGAACACTTAGGTCTTTTTGTGGACCGAAATGATCAAGATATCATTTACAACGATCACCTAAGATTGCAACAGTGAAAGGCTTAGTAGTGATATATTTTTATTTTTTCTTGAGTGGATTTTGCATCACTTTAGAATTGTAGTAGCTAGACTGCTTTTGATGGTAGCCAGCTAAATACAATGTTGAGATTATCAGCCCTTCAGTACCTTGAGTGAGCAGCCTCACTCTGTTTGCTGTGTTTTAACTTAATCATTGGCAGCACAATGTGTTCAGATGGTCAGAAATGCCAGAAATACGAATCTAATCTTCTATTTGATGCAATAGAGGCAGTTTGATCCATTTGCAGTTCACAGTTTGCCACCCTTTTTCCAGAAGACAAATACAGTTGTCATTCCAGAACTGAACGGGATTGACCCCTCCTCCCTCTTCCACTCCACTGGGAAATAAGCCCCATTAAGAAGAGTATTTAGTGAAATATCAGAGAGAAAGAAAATTTTCCTCCTCGGATTGGTGGTAACATTTTTTTTTTCCATCTCTGAGGAGATTAACTCAGTAGCATGCTAGAAGCATTCAACAAGAAAGGACAGTTTGAACATACAAATGTACTAGTGGCTTTATGGTGTGAGTATTATATAGAAATTAAAAGCTCTTAGCAGAGGAAACTAAAAAGTGAAAAAGTGAAGAGCCCTCACAATTTAAGTGCCTCCAGGTTTAGAGAGAACCTTAGTAGGAAATCTCAAGAGTAGTTCCGGTCATGAGCTTCTATATTCTACCAGGGCCTCACTTTAGATGTGGTCACAAAAAACGTCAGAGGTAGAACAGGGAACTGACCTGTTAAATATCCATCACCTTCTTCATTTATGCATACACACCACCACTCTACCCCAATAGACTATACTATAGCTGACAATTACTTTACAATACGCTCTTTGTCAAAAAGACTGTTGGATTAAATTCTTTTAACTTTGGACACTGGACGAGTACATATCAATTCAATGCGAAATACCAAAGGTTACATTATTAGTGCATTATGTCCACAATATTATTTTGTAACCTCTTAGGATTTGTTATCCAATTTGCTATCCGACATTTATTCCAAAAAGTCAGCCAAGAATTTAATACCAGTTACAAGACTGAAAAAGCAGGTAAAACATTGATTTTAAAATGTATATTAAATATCAAATTAGGAAATTATAATTTTATTTCAACACAGTCATTTTAACTCTAATTGTTATGGAAAATTAAGATTTATGTTCACTTTTCACAACTGCAGAAAGGAAGGTGCTCCATAAGATGTCAGATAGCTTTTTTTGAAGGAAAAATAAAAGATCGCTTTCTGAATCAATAAAATATGATATCTAGTGGTGTATATTTAAAAATAAATAGCTTTTAGGATGACTTTATAACCCGACACTGGTGAAAAATGGAATTTTACAAGCTTCTGAGCCACCGAAACAAAACAATGTTCATTGAGTTTATTTTGCTTTAAAAGAATGCTTCTGGATATCCCATAAAATTGCTCTTTACTACTGACTCTTGATCACTTCTGTCATTTCAAAGTAAATTACTGAATTTCCTACACTTCTGAATGAAGTGGCACTCGAAAAAGGATCCTGTTTACTCTGTGCCATACACAAAGCTTATCTGCAAAGGATAAATTAGAATTATTGTATCATCAAATTTTTCTTCTCCCTCAAGCGATATGTCAGGAGAAATAAATGCTAATGTGTTTATTTTGGGGGGGGGGGGAAGTACATTTTCTTATTACATCCTGATCCCAGTACATTCATTAATATTTTTTTCTAATAACTCTTTGTTTATTCAGTGTAGTCCTGTGGTCAGGACTTTGCATTTCTGGTGTTTGAGAATTATGTATTATTGAGTAAAATACTTCTTCAGAATTGGTGAGATGATACATTTTGAAACCAAATTCTCCTCTTTGCAAAGACCAAACAAATATGATTACCTGCAGAAAGTCATAAAGTCACTCTGGAATTCCAAAGGTAGTGTCCAAACTAACGACTAATGTTTTACAAACTGATCCTTTTAGCACTTTTTTTTAAAAACTGTATAAGAACTCTATGATAGTAAGTGGGTCTTAAATAGCTTTACTGTAAAAAAGCCACAAAGACTGCAAGATGTGACTGTTATGCAGTGACATGGCGCAGACTTTTTCTCATGGCCTTGAGCAATGTAAAGACATAATTTAGGTTATTATTTAATTACTAGTATTAAGAAAGGGGTAATATTTTAAATTGGTATTTTCCATAAATTAAAATGAAAACACAAAACACAAAACAAATTTGTACTGCTTAAGACTTGGATATGATCTAAGTCATAATCAATGACTGATCGATTTTTGCAGTCATAATGTACTCTCACTATAGTTTTGGGTGTAAATTCCTTAACTAAATCAAACAAAATGCAAAATTCCATTTTAGGAAATTGTAGGTACCCACCTACTGAGTCACTCACTTGCAAATTTCAGCTTTCTAGATCCATCAAAGACATATGGCACTTGGTTAACAGTACTTGTTAATAATATCCCTTGGTTTTGTATGGATCATCCACTGAAGGAAATGAAACAAACACATTCAGTTTGTTTGTCCTGGTTTATGCGGGGTCAGTTGTTTGTTCCTTGTGTCATGTGAATTCAACATCTATGAAAATCTTGTGTCTTCAATTTGAAAAGGACTGTCCATCTTTCAAGATGCAGCCTTACCATTAACAAGCAAAACAGTGTCTCAGGAAGTTCACAAAATCTGCATGTGAATGTAGAAGATGCCAATGCTCCCAAAAAATAGCTATATATGCTATAGGAATCTGGTTCTGAACTGTGTCTCTTGTGCGACTCATTGGAATTATATAAAATGAAGAAAACAAAATGTATATTCCATTTCCCAATATATTCTACTTAACAAGGAAATGATATTTAATTTATAACTTACTTCTAAAACCAAAACTCGCCTTTTCACTTCAACAGGTTAAATGATATTTTAATCAGGCTAAAATCGAAATGTTTAGTTAAGTTAAAAAGGTGAATATTTGATATGTTCTCCCCACAGTTCCCAAATATGGAATTGTTTTACTGTGTGAAAGGATATTTATATCAATTTTGTTTTGTTCAAGGTGAAAGAGTGAAAAACAGATGTCACTATGAGTGAGCATCCTCTTTGCAACTTCAAGAGAAGTTGGACTAATAAGCTCCCAGTCTAGCTGAGACTTGTGCATCTGTCCAGTGTTAGATTGCTTCATTAGGCTGGAATAAAACCTTATATTGAGCTGCTGAAAAGAGAGGTGGAAGGAATAGCTAGTCAAATTCCCTCAGGAAATAAAAACAGAACAAAACATAATGAGGAATACACTTTTTTGTTTTGGCTGCTGACTCACTTTTGAACAATGAAAAAAAAGGATTTTACATATATGTAAAACAATTTTACATATATAAGGCACCAGTACAGATTAGGGCTTGACCTGCTGGCTCCACAGAGAGGAATTTTGGAGTCCTGGTTGACAACAGGTTAACCATGAGGCAGCAATTTCCCCTTATGGCCAAGAAGGCCAATGGGATCCTGTCCTGCATCAGGAGGAGTGTTGCCAACAGGTGGAGGGAGAGGATCCTGCCCCTCTACTCAGCTCTGTTGAGGCTGCACCTGGAGTATTGGGTGCAGTTCTGGGCTCTCCAGTACAAGATGGATGTGGAGTGTCTAGAGAGGGTGCAGCGGAGAGTGATAAAAATGATTAAGAGACTGGACTGTTTGTTGTATGAGGAAAGACTAAGTGAGCTGGGCATGTTTATCCTGGAGAAGAGAAGACTGAGAGGAAATCTGATCAGTATGAATAAGTAGCTGAGGGGAGAATGTAGGGAGGATGGGGCCAAACTCTTCTTGGTGGTGGCCAGTGACAGGACAAGGGCTAATGGGTACAAATTGAAACCCAGGAAGTTCTACCTCCATGTGGAGGAAGAACTTCTTTCCTGTGAGGGTGACAGAGCCCTGGCACAGGCTGCCCAGAGAGGTTTGTAGAGTCTCCTTCTCTGGAGATCTTCCAAACCTGCCTGAATGCCACCCTGTGCCACGTGCTCTAGGTGTCCCTGCTGGAGCAGGGGGGTTGGACTAGAGGATCGCTAGAGGTCCTTCCAACCTTAACCATTCTGTGATTCTGTGGTAAGGACAACGTATATTCAGACCTTACTATCACTAAGGAATATCACGGATAACTGGGACATAATAGCTGTATGTAGGTTAAGGTCTGAAGGACTACCAGCAGAATAAAATACTGTTGTTAAAGGAAGGGAGTGCCATGAATATATCATAAACTCTCCAGATCCTGTATTTTAGGCAGCTGTTTAAAAATGGAACCCAGTGGGATGATTATTAAATTTACCAGTGTGTGAAAGTGCCACAGTTATTCAAAAACGTCCAACAGGATATTCAAAACATCCTTTAACATGGATTTTTTTTTTAACTTCTGCTGCAGAAATGCAAAGGAAATGCATCTCAGTTTTAAAACAAGAAGGATGATTAAGTTTTCCTTACAAATTTTCCAAGCTAAAATACTTTTATTGTGAAAAACACTGGATATCTACATTGTGAATGCCACCTACCAGTTCTGTACAGTTTGCACAATACTTAGGAAGACTTTTAAATGAATCTGAAGAAGCACAGCACCATGTGGAAGCGTGTGTTGGGCCCAGCTTCACCCGGACAACTTTAGGATAACTCTCTCTCTCTCTCTGTCTTTTTGTAATCTCCCAGAACAGCTTTATGTACTTAGGTCATCTCGTTTCATCATGATCTCATTTTTCTGTTCTCCAGGGTTCAAGCAATAGAATTAGTTCATAGGACAATTATGGGAAAGGTGTTTTTGTTCCAGAAGCCTGGATGAATTTGCATGGAAAACATATTACATAGCTTCCTTTACATTTCTTTGTCCAACTGGAATGCACTTTTTTTTTTTTTTTTTTTTTTTAACTCTGCTGTTGTGGTTGCAGCTATTATTTCTACTTATGTCTGCATTTGTACCAAATTTGTGATCTTAATTCTAAGGTAGTAACTGTTAGTGAGCAAAGCTGTATTTTTCTTTCACATAACCTTAACCTGTCCTTGTGTCCAACTATTAGAGTTCCAGCTTAATAGCTATCATGTCTTTCTGCAAAAGACACACCAAAAAAAAAAACAAAAAAGGGAGCTTTTGTGCCTCTGATTAGATGAAGAGTTCAGAAGACAAAATAAGTTATCACTTTTTAATGTAGTTCAAATAATTAAAACCAACTGCATAACTGCATCTGCATTGCATGACTGAATAACTTTTTGTGCATATTTTCAATTTAAATTGTTTCCTCTTTTATTAATATTTATTAATAAGAGCAATGTTTGATTGATTAAAATCTAGTACAGATTGATTTATGCAAAGACATAATTTATAAAGCAAGTTAGTTTGGTCATATTTGTAACTTACTGCCTTATACTTTGCACTAAGTAGCTAATTTAAAATAGCTAAAGATTATGTGCTGCTAATAACTGTGACGAATTATAAGTTGCCTAATAAATTTTATTTGAGAACAGAAAAAAACTCTTCTGCTGTAGATACTGTCTGACCATTAAAATTATCCTCAAATTCATTCTTTCTCTTTGATCTACAGAAATGAAAAACTTTGAAAGCTTAAAATTATCCCCAGGTTGGGGATAATTGACAATTTACCATGTATGTATGTAGACCTTATGGTGGAAAATTTCATTCCATTAATTCTACCTGCTAGGGTACTTATGGATTTAAGATATGTATCCTAAAATCTTCCTTTTCCAGCTTTCCTTAATTCCAACTTTCTAAATTCAGAATGGCCCTAGTTTATTCAATTATTTTATGCAATTATAATATTTAATGTGTTTTCTCTTAATATTGTCGTCTCAAGACATGCAATATTTGTTTTTGTTCCACTACGCATATTGCTAATCTCACTGAGAAACAAATAGCATCTTGTAAGCTTTATAAAGGATAACTAAAGTGTATAGGATTCTTTTTTAAAAGTGTAATTTTTAATGACCAAATCATGTTTAGAACCTGTTATTGTTTTGAAACAATCAACCTTTTCAAAAGTTTAAATGCAATTAAAGGCAAATCTAAGGAGCTTAAGTATAATGAAGATGCGTCTGTAATACATAAATTACTATATCTATTACCTCATTTCACTAATACAGTGTCATTGCATTTATGTGTGAGTTCTTGGCTGGAAAGCGATTGATATTTACATATATCAGCTTTTATTTGTGTGCAAAGAAGGAGATATAGTACTCATTCATTGTCAAGTCTTACTGAGTTTACAAACTTGTCACTTTGCATTAGAAAAACTGCAATTTCATAGGATATTTTTCCATGGAGAATTTCTGTGTCTTTTATTGTTTTTAACCTCCACACAGTATTTGACAAGGCCATCTTGTAGGTTGCAAGTTTTGGTTGAACTTGATAAATATTCAAAACAAATTATTGAAGGAATGATGTTCCTAAAGGAAGAAATGTGTGCCTGGATTTTTTTTCCTCAGTATATAGAAGTTGACAATATCACTAGGAGAATGGTAAATGATGAAACAGAACGCCAAAAACAGTTAACCTTAAATTACAAGTGTTGCAGCCCAAAGCACAAACCACCAAGTATTTGTTGCTAATCCAAAGAATGCAGCGTGCAGTATTTATACATAATTTTTTTTTGCTCAAAGTCCCACTCATCAAAGCACTTAATCACATGTTTCACCTGAGAATAAGTAGATTGTTAAATAAAATTCGGGTTCCGAGTACACTTAAAGCAAGACAGCTTGCCAGGAATAGAAATGATATTTTAGCAGAGGAGATCCTGTGCTACTCATCTTGCTGCACGAACCATGCATTGCACTATCCTTTTCTCCTGTTTAATATTGTTCCCTCATTAAACTTAAAACACCGCAAATGCTGATCTAAATCAGACTGCATCTGCTAATTGTTTATTATCATGATTACATTATTTTTTTAAGTCTCATTTCTGTTTATGGTTACTGCCAGTCATTCTCCTGTACCATTGCGTTATCCACAAGTCTTCTGAGGAAATACAAGAAGACAGGACTGTGTAACCATGCATGGACATACATGTGCATATGTGGTGGAGAGAAAGCATGTATCTATTTAAGACTTCTACATATCTATGTGGTATTGAGGCTGCCTTACTGTCTTATCTCTATGATGAATAAATTGTAGCTCCATATATTGCATAAATATCTTCTTGCAAATTAGGAAGAAAAAAGTGAAACTGGATTCTTAGCAAAAGCTTAAATGAGATTTTATTTTCTAAAGCTATCATATTCTCACAGTGGTGTGAATATTTCAGAGGGTCCCTTCATGAAATGTCATTTTCCTTGCCTGAGGCAATAAGTGGATACTAGTGTGTAAAAAGGTGTCTGACAATGGGGGGGAAATCAATTATATGGGTCTTAATATTCTATCTTAATTTACATGGTTTCAAGAAAACAAACAAACAAAACTATGAATGTGCAAGTGGTTAAGCTCAGGTCATGGAAAATAATATACAGAAGAAGTGCAGTATCATCCTTCCAATCGAATGACTGACTGACTGACAATTTATTTTCTTTTACATTTCGTTGCAGTGACCCAAGGTGGGGATGCAGTTGCATCTGATGCATGTCCTGATCCTGGAATTCCTGAAAATGGGAAGAGAGTAGGCTCTGACTTCAGGTAGGCACATTTAATTTTGTATATCACCAAGAAGAAGATGCTTATTTTTATAGCATCCAACCCATGTTGGACCCAGGTTGGCATTTCCCGCACATCCTCAGTGGCAGGTCTGAGGTCTGGCAGGTCTAATGGCTTTTTGTGAATTGGAAGGGGATAGGAATAAGACTTGTCTCTAAACGGTAACAGAAATGGAAACTTAAAAAATAAATTACTTTAGAGGACTTTATCTTCCAAACTAATCTTTCTAAAATTTTTAATTTTTTATTTTGGACTTAAATCAATAAATTATTATTGAGTGGTCTAAATAGAAATCTCAATAGCACAGCTTTTGACCCAACTAGAAAAAGCAGATCCAAACATATGAGTCCAAACATTCATGGCAGCAAAAAATCTTGCGAGTACCTGAAAATCTTAGGAAAATGTTTTCTTCTAATGTTCTAATAAAAAAAAGAAAAAATGTTAAATCTCAATGTATATTTTAAGGTGTTTGCTGGGATCTAAGATTGAGGAATCCTGTAAAGCATCCATAACTATATTTTGAACATAGACTGTTAGGGATGAATGTGAGTTAATGTAAACATAAATGTCTGGAACCTATTTATGGGCAACACTTAATCAGTTGACAGAATAAAGATAATCCCCTCCTTTTACTTCACTCATCCTTTAATTTCACCTAATGTTGTATTTCAGTGGTTATGGAGATAAATGAATAGTATCAGCAATATCCTGTAAGATAAATAAAGCCTGTTAATATAATTTAATCACTATTATTTATCTCCATGTATTATTTCTGTATTTTTGTCCTCTATTTTTAAGTATTGTTTGAGAGAAAGAGTAAAATTGTATTTTGCTCGTAAAGCTTTTTACCTGAAAATAGTTTGTGCGGCATTAACTTTCTTCCTTACACTATAAACTCATTTTTAATTACATATAGCTCACTTGAAGCTTAAATAGAGAATTCAATTGGAATTTAGCTTGTCTTTATCCAAAATGACAAATTAAACTTTTATGTCTTTAAGGGAAGAATAATGCTACTGTTAGAGAGAAATGTGGAGAAAATAAACACTCAGTGAAGAGTGGAGAGTAAAAGAAAGGCTACATTTCTTCTTCTTCTATTTTTTTTTCCCCATCATTTTCTTTAAGAGTTATATAAAGACTCCAGAAGGAGCTATTGTTCTTGTCAGGAGAATGATGCCTGTGGATATTAATCGTAAGTAAAACATCTGAAAATACACATTATTCCAAAGCTTTTCCACTCTACTGAAAGACTTGTAGTCAGATTGACGGAAAGACAGAAGGTTTATTTTCAAGTCAGACTGAGACCCTACAGATTCAGTGATGACAGGTCCTTTGAAAAAGGGTTCATTTTCCAGCATAATAATAGTGTTTATTCAAATATCATAGAGCTTACAAAAAGGGATTGAAATGTTAACCTTTTAGTTCCTTCCTCTTGCTATGCTTTTACTATTTTCAGTTCAGGTAGTAGGGGATGTTGTTTTCAGTGCTTTCAGACAACCCAGTAGATATCTGGATTTAGTGTGAGGGACAAATGGCTACTAAAACTTTGCAGTGATGATGAGAATATAATCAATGCAGTTTTGATTTGTATCACATTTAATTTTTGTGGTACTTCTCAAAATAGTTTTAATAGTTTTAATTAAGTATGAAATGGATATAAACAACAACATTTCTGCTCTCAGATATTACATGATACTCATGATATGGTGAAAGTGCCCTAATTTTCCACAATTCTGCTAACTTTTTTTTTTAATTAAAAAAAACCACTTTTAAATTAAATGTATTTTCTTATGTTTAGTATTTATTACAGATTTTTTTCTCTTTAAACATGGTTAAGTTCAGTCAAGTCCTCACCTTCTTTATTAAAATAGAATTTTTGCTTTGATTCAAATTTTGGTTCATAGTTAAAATGGAAGAAGAAAAGGAAGAAGATAAAGAAGAAAAAAAAAGGGAAGTCATTTCTTCTGCCCTACTTAAAATATATTTTAAGAATACAGGATCAAAACTAAGTCTTTTCAATGTGCATAGTTGCATTCAAAGATAGAAAATAAAGATAGGAATTAAAGAAATTAAAAACATTAATTTGCAAAATGGGTTGAATTAATAAAAAAGTGAAACTTCATATCAAAGTACTTTCTTTCTTAAAGTGCCAATTTTTTTATTGAAAAATGTTAGGCAGAAAATCGTGGGATTAGGTAATTCAGAACTCGTCCTCAAGGGACAGGGATTCTTAATGCAAACTCTGTTGCCCAGTTGCATCCCATTCCCTGAGATCATAGAATCATAGAATGCCTAAGGTTGGAAGGGACCTCTAGAGGTCATCTAGTCCAACCCCCCTGCACATGCAGTGCCACCTAGAGCACGTGGCACAGGACTGCATCCAAGCGGGTCTTGAAGATCTCCAGAGAAGGAGACTCCACAACCTCTCTGGGCAGCCTCTTCCAGTGCTCTGTCACCCTCACTGTCAAAAAGTTCTTCCTTAAGTTCCCGTGGAACTTTTGATGCTTCAGTTTGTGGCCATTTCCTCTGGTTCTGTCAGTGACCACCAGTGAAAAGAGGCCAGCCCCATCCTCCTCATTGCCTCCCTTGAGGCCCTTATAGACACTGATCAGGTCCCCTCTCAGCCTTCTCTTCTCCAGGCTGAACAGGCCCAGCTCCCTCAGCCTCTCCTCATAGGGCAGATGTTCCAGGCCCCTGATCATCCTCGTGGCCCTGCGCTGAACTCTCTCCAGCAGCTCCACATCCCTCTTGTACTGTGGGGCCCAGAACTGGACACAGTACTCCAGATGTGGCCTCACCGGGGCTGAGTAGAGGGGCAGGATCACCTCCTTCGACCTGCTGGAGATGCTCCTTTTAATGCACCCCAGGATGCCATTGGCCTTCTTGGCCACGAGGGCACACTGCTGCCTCGTGGTCAACTTGTCGTCCACCACAATGCCCAGGTCTCTTCTCTGCAGAGCTGCTCTCCAGCAGGTCGGTCCCCAGCCTGTACTGGTGTCTGGGGTTATTTCTCCCCAGGTGCAGGACCGTGCACTTGGCCTTGTTGAATTTCATGAGGTTTTTGACCGCCCAGTTGTCTAGTCTGTCCAGGTCCCTCTGGATGGCAGCACAGCCCTCTGGAGTATCCGCTACTCCTCCCAGCTTCGTATCATCTGCAAACTTGCTGAGGGAGCACTCTGTGCCTTCATCCAGGTCGTTGATGAATAAATTGAACAGGACTGGACCGAGGACTGACCCCTGGGGGACTCCGCTCAACACAGGCCTCCAACTAGACTCTGCACCGCTGATCACCACCCTCTGAGTTCTGCCATCTAGCCAGTTGCCAATCCACCTCACCGACCACTCATCCAGCCCACACCTCCGGAGCTTGTCCAGGAGGATGTTGTGAGGGACGGTGTCAAAAGCCTTGGTGAAGTCAAGGTAGATGACATCCACCGCTCTCCCCTCATCTATCCAGCCGGTCATCCCATCATAGAAGGCTATCAGATTAGTCAAGCATGATTTCCCTTTCGCGAATCCATGCTGACTAGTCTTGAGCACCTTCTTGTCCTCCA
The DNA here is from genome assembly GCA_013389825.1 of Crypturellus undulatus. Taxonomy (NCBI): domain Eukaryota; kingdom Metazoa; phylum Chordata; class Aves; order Tinamiformes; family Tinamidae; genus Crypturellus; species Crypturellus undulatus. Next base: position 588,609 of record VWPW01016583.1, read on the forward strand.
CGTGCCTGGAGACAACGGCCAGTATGAGCCGTTCCATCACTTTTCCAGGTACGGAGGTGAGGCTGACCGGCCTGTAGTTGCCCGGGTCCTCCTTCTTGCCTTTTTTGAAGACTGGCGTGACATTGGCCTTCTTCCAGTCCTCCGGCACCTCCCCCGTTCTCCAGGATCTTTCAAAGATGATGGAGAGTGGCTTGGCTACGACATCCGCCAGCTCACGCAGAACTCTGGGGTGCATCCCATCAGGGCCCATGGATTTGTTGGTATCGAGGTGTCTTAGGTGCTCTCTGACCCAATCTTCCTCTACCCTGGGCAAGTCTTCCTCTCTCCCGTCTTCTTCTCTTGTCGCTAGGGCCTGGGACTCTACAGGGCTGCCCTTGGTAAACACCAAAACAAAGCAGGCATTCAGCAGCTCTGCTTTTTCTGTATTATTCGTAACCAGGGTGCCCATCCCATTTGCTAGAGGACCCACATTTCCCTTGATCTTCCTTTTACTGTTAATATATTTATAGAAGTTTTTCTTGTTATTTTTAACATCCCTTGCCAGGCTGCGTTCCAGCTGCACCTTAGCTTTCCTAGTTGCATCTCTGCATTCCCTGACTACGCTCCTGTATTTTTCCCAGGGGGCCTGCCCTTTCTTCCACATTCTGTATACCACCTTCTTCTGCTTGAGCATTGCCACAAGCTCCTTGCTCATCCACACAGGTCTCTTGCCCCCTCTGCCTGACTTCCTATGCACAGGGATGCACTGTTGCTGGGCGCAGAGGAAGTGACATTTGAAGACTAGCTCTCTTTGGCCCCCTTTAAGATCTTATTTAGAAATAAATGTTTGTTTCAAATATAAAACATTTAGTTGTTTCAACTCACCTAAAAGTATGTGGCTTGATTTAGCTGCTTGATTCAGCAGTGTGTGTTATAGAATAATTTTATATGTGCACATCTTTTGTTATTCAGTCTTCATTACATCAAAATAACAGACAAACAAAAGTTACCAAAGTGGGAAAACAAACAGACAAACAAGATACACCTTAAGGTCATGTCTTCTTGATGTTATCTTAGAGACATTTCATTTATGGATATGATTTTTATAGTCTATTAGATAGAACTTGACATTTAAGCTTAGTTTCATCAGTTATTTGCAAAAATTTTAATTCCTTTTCTTATGTACACAGTAATACAATAGTCCATTGTCTCCATTCTGCAAAATTCAGTAGCTTCCTCTGGAATATCTTTTGAATATGGCTTCAGTATTTTCATGTTTGTCAGCCTTGGTAGAATTAAAATGACATTAAAATGCTTTTCCCAGAGTGTCAGTTGTCATACTCATGGCAGAAATCCGATGCTTCAACAATAGGTGCTCCACAAAGGATGCTGCCAAGCTAGTATTAAAGCCTGCTTAGTGTGTAGCGTCGCTGTGTTCAGCACTGTCTCAGACATTCTGGTGGCATTTCTGAGTGCTACTCTGTAGCCTAGCTGAAGTTTTATCAGAAATCCTGAAATAACTTTGTCATATTTGTCAATTCTCAGAGTTGCTATTCAAGCTTTTCTCCACCTTTAATTATAACCCTGAGTAGCTTTTGAGTTCTTTGCATTTCTACCTTGTTCTTTAAATTCAACTTAGCTTTTACTAAGTTCTCAGTTTGTGATAAAACATTTCAGAAGATTATTTTAATTGTGTAAATTGTGTAAAATATATGAAGTTCACATTATTAGATATATGTTGTTTTAGGACCTTTGGAAGAAAATACAACAAAATGTTAATAAAATTGTAGTTGCATGGATTAACTTCATAAGTAAAATAAATATATCAGTTGAGGATTCATATTTTTAAAATGATGTAATTATGAAAACACTTGATCTAATCCTGAAATCTTTCACTTAAGAAGATTCAGACTATTTGTCTTCAATGTCTTTTTTTTTCTTCCTTTTGAGGAAATAGTCAAGTATGTCAAATTAAGAATTGCAAATCCATATTTCATATCAGTTATTTGCTTTCTTTTTATGTGGGTGACCAATTTTTAATACTCTTTAACATCATAATATTAGCTAACATGGCAGGTTAGGGAAAAGTTGAAGTTTCTGTGCTGATTCACACATCAATATATTTTGGAGGAAATAATAATCCAATATGATATTTAAAGGCCTGTCTTTGATTCTCATACATAGGTAACTTTTGATTTGTCACATCTAGGTAACTTAAAATAAATAAAAACAAATCTCAGAGTTTATTTTGTGTGTGTGGATATATATATATGTATNAAAATCTCAGAGTTTATTTTGTGTGTGCACAATTGCATTTCAAAAAGAGATATTTAGAGCATTAAAATGTCCAGATAAAGTCATCTAAATATTACCTATAAGATAACCTCTAATTGTTAATAAATATTAGGTATGCATTTGGACTGGTGCTTAGTCTACCTTTCACCTGAAGATATTAAGAATATATTGAAGGATAACATTGTGGCAAGTATAAAATAAAGAAAAAAAATAGAAAATTATTTTATTCTGCAAGAATTTAATGCATTTTTCATAAACTACTGAAGGAAGAGACCACTACTTTTTCCACCATTTTCAACTAGTTGTATGTAACAACACAAGCATTAAGCATTAATGGAATTTAGTTTTGAAGCCATCCCAGATTTGTATAATCTCATTCAAACGTAAAAAAAAAAATAATGACCCCATTAAATTTCTGGTGAAAGAAAGCATAAAAAGGCATAGTAATATTGTTAAGCAATGCATTTAATATTTGTTATACTTTTAGGAAACTGATGAAATATTCGTTCTTGTAAGGTAGAAATATGCTGGAAGCTAGTGAGAGCAATTCTCTTTGCTTTTGTCCACAACACAATTTTTATCCCTGAACTATCTGACTGCTATCCAGAAATCCACTGATACTTAGGATTTGTTGACTTAAAAATTGAGAAACTGTCTGTATTGAAAACACTTACTCCACAATAAGAGCTATCAGATATGGAATGAAAAGCAGAAGAGCAGCTAACAACAAAGTTGGCTGATTCTGACATTCTGAAAGAATGTCACAAGAACAGAAATGCTTTAGGGTAGAAGTCATAAACGGAAGGAGAAATTTTAATGCTGTTTTGAAAATGGAATTGAAAAATGGAATAAAGTTATGAAACATTCCACAGAGCAAAATTTAAAATCTGAAAATAAATTAAAGCTGACGTTATCATTATGCTTTTGCAAAATATTTTTGCAAACATTTTTGCTTTAGTAAGCTTCAAGTATGTTATAAGAATATGTGTAACAATGATATTTAAATCCCTTTACATTTATTATAAAAACTTATAAAGATTTTAGCAGGAAATTTCAATGAAGCTGGAAATATGCCTTTTTATATACAGAATATTTCAATTCTCTCCTCCATCCTCCTTTTATTCTGCTAGGGTGGGTGCAAGTGTACAGTTTTCCTGTGAAGATAATTATGTGCTGCAAGGTTCGAAGAGCATCACTTGCCAGAGAGTGACAGATACACTGGCTGCCTGGAGTGACCACAGGCCAATTTGCCGTGGTAAGTGCATTCAGTGGAATTTTTCCTGAAGTTTGAAAGTGTAACTTATACTTTTTGTTTAGAAATGTAATTGAAGGATGTTTAAAAGGTATCAAAAACTGTAGTAACATTGTACATATATGCAAAGATCATTCTGTAGCATGAGAAGTTTTAAAAAGGCTGACAAAGGTGCATATATATTGGTTTAAGGAACTAATTTCCATTGAGTAGTGCAACATTGTTATGTTAAATATATTCTAATTAGGATCTACTTAGGTTAAGCTAGTTATGCTTAGGTTAAACTATTCTAAATGAAGTCTTGGCATTCTCACGTAGTACACACTTTTTGCTAAATTCATGCTAAATTGCTAAATTATACACATGTTTGCATAATGTCCTTTTTTAGGGCTATTTTAAATGCTGTTTAAATTTGCATCAAGTGGAAGTTAAAAGATATGCCTTTGATGACAGGATTACCGTCCCTGCAGATAGATTTTTTTTTTCTATTCACATTATTCACATTTAACACTACTTAAGCATGCTGTGTTTATTTGCACAAGAATCTTGGTGCTAATGTTTTCCCAGGTTAAGTGCATTTTGTACTGAGTATATTAAGGGGAAAACAATTTTGATAGAAGGATTATTGCAGTGCATTTCCCAGTGCATTTCTCAGTGATGTAAGATGACTAGCTGTAACTTGCTTAATCCAAATTAGTTTCTTTTACTTGAATTTGGACAAATTTTGGTATACCTTTAGTATTGTTTTTTTTTACAAATAAAGGAATTTATTAATCTGTTGGAACTGATTGTTCATCCTCAGAACAATACAGTCATCATACTGTAATGTAAAAAGCTTTACAGGAGGCCACTAATGCTTGTTTATGAGAAGTCAGCCACCATAACACTGGAGAAAAAAAAGTATTACCTGCTGCAAGAATGATTATTTAAATTGTGAGATGACATAAATGATTGTCTCGCAAATTATCCTTACTATTACAAGCGATAAAACATGGGTCCTGTTAAATGAGCATACCAATGTAAATGGACAATCTAAACGGACAAGCTAAAATATAAAAGGAAAGAAAAAAAGAAATCTTGTACTCACTTGTATTCAGGGTTACACCTAAATGAAAAATCTAAATATATCTTCTCATACTTGGTTTCACACTACTATGAAGTAATGTGTTCATAAAACTGCATCGTTCACTTTCCTCCCACTCCCATTGAATTTATTCTTGTTTGCTAATATACTTCAAAAAATAAGCTGAAATAATCTATTCATGGCTAAAGTAAGGCTCAGCAGAAATGGGCTATTGGCTTTTGAATTATTTGTATGTTGTTATTAGAGTTAGCTGTTCCTTCCAATATATTATCTTCAAATCTTTATTATGCTTTATTCCCTCCAGTAAACAACTAACAAAATAGGATATATTAGTCTGACATCTCTATTAAAATCTCATTCAAAAAAAAAAAAGAAAAAAAAAGAAAGAAAGCTAGTTTGCTCAACTGTACTTCCAAAACTGTAGCTAAACTTTCCTAACTGCCTATGAGATGAACAACCCCAGAGACTGCCTTGTTCCTATGCATGTGCTGGTCAGGGTGGCCTGGGGCTCACGGCTCATTGGGCTGGCGGGGCCATCCCACCACCCAGTGCTCCAGCTGGACACTGGAGGAGAGCAGAGTGGACGGGGAAGCTGGGGATGCTCCAAGACAGGGTCATCAGGCACATCCTGTGAGAGGGCAGCTCCAAAGAAAGCTGGGAGATCACAGTCAGGGTGAGGGTGACCATGCTCAAACACAGTCCTGTGTTTCCCAAGATGTAGCTCAAGTAAGGACTAAAGCCACAGCTGCAAGCTTAAATGAGAGCCATGGGCAGGGATTGGGAGTGGAGACCCCATGCAAGGCTGGTCAGGACCATTCAGGCCTACTAATGCCCTGAGAGCCCTGACAGTGCTAATGTAAATGTTTCTGGGTATTTTGAATTCTACATAGACCCAACCAGCAATCCATTCTTACAATCTTTAAGTGGCTTACAAGGCTACTCAATAAATTTTCGGCAATGTTTTACAGTACTGTTTCCCAAACATATTTCTATGAGATTTTCAGCTTCAGATCTTGACTGCAATATATTCTAAGGAGACTTGGGAGAAAGTCCTAGCTTTCTTTTCCCTAGTATATGGCTAGGGAAGACAAGCTGCAAACTATATTCCAAGGCTTGTTGCCATCAGATTGCATCTCTGCTTTAGTACCTGCTGTTGCAGACCTTGTGCAGGACTAATTACTTATAAATTATAAGTAATTATAAATTAATAAGTAATAGTTGTCTGCTATTTGGAATGCTAGAGATTTCCACCTGCTACTGGAATGAGAAATCTCTTTCAGATTACATGTATCTGCTCTTGTTATTATAGTAGTTCAGAGAATATATTTTGCTTTGTAGATACATGCCAGGTTTCTGTATAGCTAGTAAGTAGCATATAGTGGCACACTGGGCATGGTTTTTTTCACGTCAAGTGCTTGGACAGCTTTTTAATGTTCTCCATTGATACTTCAGTAGAATTACCCATGCGGATGAGAGGGTTTTTTGCCTTCTGCTGAGATCATTGAGGAAGGTTTAAATATGATGTCTGAGATGTAATTGAAATTCATAGAACTATATTCAGACAATCTCTGCCATAAAGATAGCCAGACATTTTCACAGAAAACCATTCAGTGAGGTAAGGAAATTATTCTCTACTTCAAAATGGAGGCAGGTGCAAAAAAAAAAAGAAAGAAAACAAACGATATAATTTTCAGAATTATCAGAATTACATTAGGTGCTTCCAATTTTCAGGAAAAGAATGAGTGAGCTTTCCTGAGACATTCCACTTACCAACACTGTATCTTATGTAAATGAAAAGTTTAAATTCCATCTAAAGTTAATGGGAATTATGCTGATAAATTCTGAAATTCAGATATTTAAAGATTGACATGTATCAGAGTACTTAGAACTAGAATGGTGTGAAATAGACTGCTGGTTTTAGCATCTTTAACTAAGATAAGAATTAAGTAATATAAACTTTAGATTGATTAACAGAAAAACATAATTTCCATGCTCTGTAGGTCATTTTTCAGTATTTTTCTGACTATATGAAACTCTTTCAAAGACAGACTGTAGCAGAATATATCAGAATAATGTTGTAATTATTTCAGAACAAGTAATTCAATTGTTTGGCAATTGTATGGTGATTTTATAAAGTTTACTAAGAACTGTATAGTGTAAAAAGCCATTGGTGAAAAGCATATGACTTGATGTTTGTCATTTTAGCTAGAACATGTGGTTCTAATTTACGTGGACCAAGTGGAATTATCACCTCACCAAATTATCCAGTCCAATATGAAGACAATGCACACTGTGTGTGGGTCATTACAACAGTTGATCCAGAGAAGGTAGGCTTTTTATCTTTGTCTCAGTTCAATCAGAGGATTATTTTCTTTTAATTATTAAAAAAAAAGTAATTTGAATAAATGTGTGAACACATTCAAGTCTCTATGTTCATCCAAACACAAAGATGACCAAAACAGCTAAAAATTGATTACTCATATCAGTGAAAATATCCACTCAAACTAATAAGTCTTAGTTACAGCTTTCAAGTTATAAGTTAACTAGTCCTTATTTGATTTTCAAAGACAACATTTTTTTTATAAAATGAAAGCTAATTGTACATCAAAAGAAAATATGTTAAATTACTACTGAGAGAAGAGAGTCTTACTGCTTTGGCTTAAAACAGTTTCTTTAGAATATTTCCATTTTAGATTTCTTCCTTTGACTTTTTATGAATTTTAATGATTTTTTTTTCACATTTATGATAAAATTAAGACAGTAAACTCCTATTGGTTGCAAAATACTGACTGCTCAGAGGTATATATTAAACTGTATAGAATGTGTATTTTGTATGGAGTTTCTGACTTATTTGTGAAAGAAATAACATAATTTACTTCATTACAATAATAAGCAAGCTTTATTCAGTTTACTACAATCTAGCTGTTTTTGAATGGATTTTGGACTTAGTATGGTGGAGATCAATGAGCTTGACATGGGTTAACTTAATGCTCTGTTCACTGGACTCTGAAAGTCATTTATAAGTAATCTTCCATGGGCAAGTTGATAGTTCAATAATACAAGAATACATGGAAGGAATTGCACAACCAAAAGATCAATGCCTAGGTTATAGTAAAAATGAAGAGGTATGAGAGCAATATTTGGAGCTTTTGCAAAGCAAAATTTCATCTAGGTTTTTAGATGGAAAGTGGAGAGATACGTTAGCAGAGAAATTGATAATCACACCGTGGGGAGGAAAAGAAGATTTCTGTCATTTAGGTCAATACTTTATTTTTTGGGCAGGATGAAAACTAGAGAATGAGATCTTTTCTTAATCTTGAATTTGTCTGTCTGCAACAGAGGAAGATATTTTTCTTGTTTATAGGAAAGATGAGTATTTGTTATAGGATCATGGCAATTATGAATGTAAAGTTTTTAAAAATAAAGTTTAATCACAGCCTTTTCAAGTTGTTTTCAAGTTCACTGTTATTTTGTATCCTTAGGTTACTGAATGTCATTTAACACATACTCTTTATGTAGTGAAACATGTGAAGGAAAATGCATTTATTTACAGGCTGTTTCCAGCAAAACATATCTTGCCAGTATTTTGAAACTTGGGTGCTTTAGTTACCTCCTGTAAATTCATGTCTACATTTTGAAAATAATAGATTGATTTTTAGATGTGCTGAAATGTGAGATTTTCATCCCTGACTTCTGCTGGTGTTATAAGCCACAAAACTGTGGAAAAATGAACAGTGTATTGAAGATCTGATCTTATGATCAGATTGAGGTTCTTTTTTTTTTCCCCCACTTCAGATGTATCAAAATGCCCAGAGTTTGTTTTTATTTTCTTTTTAAAATACATAGACCATTCATGACCTTTTATTATGATATATCCAACAGTCTATTTGTGTTCTTTCATCTGGTTAATTTCCATATAGTGTTTTAAGAGAGAATGTTTCTTCTTAAATGATTAGTCTTAGGAAACTCTTCCCTAAAACAATTCATATTTAAGGAATAAGAAAATTCTGTATTTCAGATACTACTCATTCAAAAATTATATATTGTAATTTAAATTTGACATAGCAGATGAACCAAAACATTTTCTTCATCCATGTCTACTGTTTGACAAATTGCTTTTGAAATGCTACTCTAGTATATCGTGAGAATTACAGCTGGGGATTTCATGTTCTGCTTAACCAGTGAGAAAGGAAGGATTCTGCTTTTGCACAGTGCTTCAATCTCTTTTCATACACAAGTGCACAATATAGCGTGGAATATAAATATATACAGTGCAGATGTGCAGGTTGGAAAAAGTGGTTTCGCTGAAGAGGTGCGTCTGCTATAAATAAATAAATAAAAATGTGTGTAATAGGCTGGAATCAAAAGACTAAATAACATTTTTGACACATTACTTCCTTGAAATTTTCCATTCTGGCAAAGATGAGGGGATATTTTTAATTGCAATTGAGTGAAAACAAAATTTGAATTTCCCATGGGTACGGTATAGAATTTTTTTTTTTTTATGAGTAACATGAAATTCTAGGTTAAGTTATTCCCCTATTCAAAGATATTCTTGTTAATGCTCTGCTTATTTTGAAGAGCTGATTCTTCTCACTTACTTTCTCTGAGTCCCACTGTTGCAAATGTTATTCAGTACCCTACTGAGTTATTTATTAGAGTTTTAGTGCTTGAAAATACAACTCTACAGTACTCTTCTATTTGTCTAGCACATGCTGCAAGTTAAAAAAGAAAGAAAGAAAGAAAAAAAGTAGCTCTGAGCTGTTTTAGTTCTTCTGTTGTGCAGTTTCCAAGCTTTTTAGAAGTTACCTTGGAATGTTCTTTTGAAGCCTTACAGATATTTGCTGCTATCTCCTTGCTCTTTATATAATGCGTTTAGTGAGTTAGCATAGGTCTATCTCTTGCTGTTTCAATTTGTTCTTCCTAACTGTGCAATTTTTTTATAAAGCTTACTGCCTTGGATTTCCTGCTACTCTCCCTAGCCTTTGTTAACACTGCTATACAGAAGAACTCTAGTTTTCAACTCCCATGTCTATAAGAGGAAAGATTCAATGTTGTTTCAGCTATGATTCCTGTGACATGTTGTTTTCTTGACTGACGAGGGATTTTGGGATAGCTAGTGGGGGTTCATGGTTTGCAATAGCTCTGAAGACATATAATGAATTGGAAAGAGAGGTGAAAGTCACTTTTGAAAAAGATTGTCTTATGCCTTAATACAATGGCCTAAGATTGATATTTCTGATTTACTGTCTTTCTAAACACAAAGCTGGGGAACTTCAGAAGAACATTCTCACTCAGGATGAATTTCCTCAGTTCATAGCTAGGGAATCCAAAAATTGTTAAAGTTTATTATTTTGAGATGATTCCTTCTGAGAGTCCTTCTTGTTATATGTTCTAAGTTTCTAAGTAGTTCAGATTTGTTCCATTACTGACCTCTGTTTTCCCTTGTACAAAATACATAATTCTGCAGTTGTTACTTTCATGCAAGTAGCTTGTATGTATTAAGATTTGTTGAATTTGTATGAATTAAGATTTGTTTTGTCAAATGTTTTCTTACAGTTAGATGGTATTATTGATTTATATTTTTAATGCTATACCATTATTTGTAAAGTGTGTTCATAAATAGCATATTTCTTCAAAAATTCATCACAGACAGGCCTCCTATCCCCCTCAAGCACTGATCAGACCACACTGCCAGGATGGTTACCAGCATGTCTTATAGCTACAGCACCTGCCAATCTCACGTCATACCCCAACTATGAAAGTCTGTTACTGAGCAGCAGCTGTCCCATTCCTATAGAGATAAGCGGAATGTTGCCTTAGTGATGATTTATATTTATATACACACATTTCTTATGAATTTAATACCATTGTTCCAGATTTATTTTTTTATATCTGGTTATGCTGTAAGTAACATTTTTTATATAGATTATCCCAATTACCTAGCTCAGTTTTATTGACACAAGAATGTACAGGACTGTGTGAATTTATTCTTACACATGTTACTGTATGTGTTGCTTGGACTATGTTCAATAAAGGCAAATGAGGTAATTAAAGATATGAACTAATAAGTATTATTTGAAATATATTATTTGAAGTGTGAACACTTCCAGTCAAAAGTAAATCAGGTTCGTTCTGCCGTGATTGTCTGAGGCAAAAAACAAACACAGACCCCTTCAATTTTGAGTGACTAAATCCTGCTTAATGCTTTTGACTAGTGCCCTTTAACTTTCTACTTCACTATTACTCTTTATTTTACTCTTTGTTATTTATTTTAGTCTTTGGCCATATTTGCACAGGTGCTTTCCTTGAGAGGAAGCAATATTCTTCTGGCCATGAAAATACTATAATTTGACTAGGAAACTTCTGAATAGTTTGTGAGTTCTGTTCACAGATCCACAGAAAATATAAATAATGAGGTATCTGCAATATTTCCTTCACTTTATTTCCTTCACCTCTTCTCAGCTGGCTTTTGACTACCCGTTACTGCCTGCTGTTAAATGATAGCGGATATCACACCTAAATATTTTGGGACATTAATCTTCTTTCTTTATTTATTTTTTTTTACTGAGACTGTGCCTGCAGTTTTAGAGGAATATGACATGATAGACTTAAGTTTCAGTCATTTTAGAATTTGCTCACTTCATTGGCTTTTTATGTTCTACTCAGATCCCTTTAAAAATGACTACAAACTCTCATGAAACAAACCAGGATGAAACAAGCTTTGAAGGAGACCTGTGGGTTTCCCCTTCCCTTCCCTGCCCTGCCCTTCCCTTCCCTCGCCCTTAGTCTTCCCTTCCAAATCCTTTCTCTTAGCCTTCTTTCCCTTTACCCTAACTCTTCCCTCCATGCTTACCTTACTTTACCTTTCCTTACTTTAACCTTACTTTTACATTACTTTACCTTAGCTTCCTTACCTAGCTGCTTTTCTTGTTATTTGCATACTCAAGCAGTATAATTTAGAATGCAAAGTGTAACTAAAGTGATTTTATAGGAAAGCTGTTGTTGTTGCATAACAATGAGATTATGACTTTCCAGAAGTTCTAAAATCTGGTCCTAGACTTGCAGGGTAGCCCTGGCTCTGTACATGTCATTGATTCCTCTCAACAGCAAATAACAGAGTTTGTGTGTTTTAACATGACACGTAAAATGTATTTGCAAGCAAAATGGAAAAAAAAAAATCATGTTAGATATAGCTTATTACATTATATGTTCATTTTCAGTTTGAATTCAGATACATAAATTAACACAGAATTCTAAATATATGCAATTAACAGTAGATAAATTGCATTTTTAAAATGTATATATTTAAGTCATATTTTGATTACATTACTTCTGTTTGGTGTATTATGATTTTTTGTTAATTATATTGATATTTCTACCTTTCAATATAGTGCGATGTAGTAGTGTAGCTTCTGGATACTATATTTTTTGTGAAAAGTACTGCAGCTTTTATTGGATGATGCTGTAACAGAACAAAAGACTCAGTTCTTACAATCCAGACATTTAAGATGGAATTCAGTTTGTGCATATGAGTGCTTCGTGTCTAAACTCCAAATAAGCTTGATGAAGATCTGTTCCATCTAGCAGGTAGAGCCAAGACAGCACTTTATCTTATCAACTAGTCTGCTAGTGGCTAATCAGCTACATCAAAATTTGGCTCTTACTGGATCAGAACCAAAAGGGTTTAGCATTTTAAATTTAACCGAAAAAACTCTTAGTGTATGTTCAATTTTGTGAGTAAATAAAATTCCTTATGGATTTATTGAGAAAGGTGTTATAATCACCAGCCTACCTCACAAAGATGGAAAATATTAGAGTAGGAATACACCAGAGTTCACTAAAAATGACAAAAAGGATCTTGTTTATCTTCTGTATTAGTATATCTAATTTCAAATATGGTCCTTTTTGCAAAGCTAATATTTCCAAATCAAAACTGATTTCTGTATTAATTTTAGGTGTCTCCATTGTGGATTTATTACAAGGAAATTTGGCTCTCACTTTCTTTAAAAAGATAGTTGGAGTTAATGAAGAAGGAAGGACAATTCAGGATTTTCAGATTTCTGCTGTGCAGGAGCATGCAGTATTCCCTGGTGCGTGGGCAAAGCTAACTGAGGGAGCACACCACTGCTCCTGACATTATTTCTGGTGATTCTTGCTTTATTTACTTTACTCAGATGACTGCTGACATTAAATGCAGGAGCAGGCCCAAGTCTTTTCTTTTTTTTTTCTCTCTCATCAGGCTATGGCTGTAAAATACATACTCTCCGTTGCATTCCTGTCGCTTACTTTCTCTCTGACCTTCTCCCTTCCATCCTGTCTTAGAACAAAGGAGGCTGTAACTGCTAAGCTTCATGTTTACCTCAGGGTTCAGGGGCTTTCAGGGTATCGTCTGTGTCCACTATGCCAAAATTTGGGGATGGATTATGAATTTTACAAACCTCAGATTGGTCTGAGTAGGACATAGTGAGTTAGAAATGGCAGTTTTGGGGTGGAGGGGAAAGTAGAGTTTCCTTTGAACAAGGAAAATAGAGTTTTGTATCATGTTCCCTATGAAATATTTATACTGTACCTTCAAAGATAAGAATTACACAGTCACATTAATAATTACTTACTATTAATTTGCAAAATTCCTGCAGTAAAAGTGATTTGCTTTCCTCACAGAGGCACTTCTTCTGCCTGACTGGGCCATTAAATTGTTTATTAATTTAGACTATTTCTTGGAAAACAAAAATATGCTATTATTTCTTGAATCTATTTATTTGATTGTTAAAATATTATCCTACTCTAAGGGAAAAAATACTTAGGACATAAAAATGCATAGTTTGGTTTGTTTCTACAATTACTTTACTAGAGGTGATCTTTAAAACTAGAACCAAACACACCAAAAAATCCCCTCACAATCAACATTTATCATTATTCAGGTATATATGTACTTCTCTTGCAGCTGAAAAATATATTGTTGCCTTAGGGGAACTTTACTGCTGAGAGTTGAGATTTTTTTTTAATGTTCAAACATGTCTGTTTTGCTCAAAGGTCTAATACTTGCTTTTTTATTAAAAATTATTCTGAAAATTAGTGGGTAAAGTTTTAAATATCTCTCTCTATTATTTCCTTCCTTTTCCTCTGATACATGATTTCCTCTTTCTTTCCTTCTTTCTTTCTTTCTTTCTTTCTTTCTTTCTTTCTTTCTTTCTTTCTTTCTTTCTTNTTTCTTTCCTTTTTTTTTTTTTCTTTTCTTCTTTTCTTTCTTTTTTTCTTTCTTTCTTTCTTTCTTTCTTTCTTTCTTTCTTTCTTTCTTCCTTCCTTCCTTCCTTCCTTCCTTCCTTCCTTCCTTCCTTCCTTCCTTCCTTCCTTCCTTCCTTTCTCTGTTTTAATCTCCATTCTTTTACCTTTAAATTCTTTTTTTTTTCATTTTTTATGCAATTAAATATTTTTAGAAACGAAAATATTCTGGTACAAAATTCAAATATTGCAGCTTAATTGCTTTCTTTTGTGGTTTAAACAGAGCACAAAAATATTAAACAAATGCTTCTAAAATACTAAAAATGAGATTTAAACTTATTTTTTAACAATAAAAACTTTCCTATGCTAGGATTTTTTAACATAATGTAATTTCTTAATGTAATTTCAATACTATTCAGTGTAATTATCTACCAGTTGGTACACCATATGATTTTTCCATGCATATGTTTTTAATCTATTCACAGTGAAATGACTTCAAACAGTTTTATCAAATGGAGACTCAGTTAGATATCTAGAACTGTGAATGAATATCCATTAAATGTATCTTAATTTCAGACAATTTAGAAAGTACTTTGTATCCACACTTATAGAACAACATATCAGCATATCAACAATCAACATATTTAGCACTTGCATGTACATACACATGCAATACACTCCCTAAGATGTAAGATAACCAATTAAATGTTAAACCCATTAGCTGCGCAATCCCAAAGGAAATAAAATATGAACAGAAAGTCACTGCAGTTCTTTCATTTATTACAGGAGATTTTCTGACAGGAAAAAACTCAGGATAGAGCATGTATGAGATTCCTATGCGTTATTTCTGCTTAAAATGTATTCCCAATTTTCTTGCTAAGAACTATCAATCAAGTTTAATCAATTATATTACATTGCTAAATTGATAAACCTGAGAAAGTTTTCCCTAGTGTTTGAAAATATCTGTAACTACTGACAGAATTTTGCATTGTCCTTTGGCACTGTTTAAACATGCACTTACATATGTTATTTTTTATTTAGTCATTTATTTACTTTATAAAGTATTCTGCAGTAATTATTGATGCCCTGAACTTTAACTGATAGGATTGATAATGACTGACATAAACTCACATTTGCTGCACAAGGAGGCAAGTTATAAAATGTAATTTATGCACTTATGGTTCTGACTTACCTCAAAGTACCATGGTCACTTGCCTTGAGGAACAGATGGCCAAAGTTTATTTGTGCATAATACTCACTGTTTATCTTTTTTTTTTAAATCTTCCCTGAATACATTTTCTCCTGGGAATTTACCAGCTTTATATGTAAATAAGAAGACATTCTAAGGAATTTAGAGACTGGATAGTTAAGTATTGATATAAAAAAAGGAGAATATCTATATATATTTAAAAAACATTAGTATTTTCTTAAAACTATTATGATTCTTCACAGTTTTCTTTAGAAATAGTATAGATTTTGCATTTGACATCACTGCAAATTTAGTGCCAGTACTTAACTTAACTCACTTCTCTGTATTGCTAAATGGGAGCTTCATATTATAAGTGAAGAGGCATTAGGGAGAACAGTAAATGGAAGACCAAATAAATTATCACATATATGTCAAGATGTACACATCACAGATTTCAGGAAGGAGATCTATATGAGAAAAGCTTTTTTTTTTTTTTAACTTACTGGAAATTTTACTAAGTATGGGAAACATGACAGGGTCTGCAGTAATTTATTACAGAATAAAAGCTTTTCTAAAAGTGCCATGTGGCATAGATAACACTGGAGCTAATTCAATATCTAAGAATCATTATGGGAAATGTGCAGCCTGCATTAATTTCTCCATAATTTAAAGACTTTGATTGTGCTCTCTCAACCAGATTTATGTCTTCAGATCATCAAAAGTAAACACCTCAAAGGCCTAAGATCTGATTTTATTCCTGGCATTCATTAACTAAAAAAAAAATGGAATGATCATGCAGATTATACCAACCAGGTGGTCACAGCTCAGTGAAACTCTTCCACACATGAAACCCGGGCAAAATAGCTGTTAAAACAACAGAGAAGCTGATGTGTGTGTGTTTGGTGACTAGGACCTTGAAGTACTGACAGAACAAGTAAACAAGGGACAAAGGTCTTTTCAGAACTCCTGGCCAGGAGGACAGATACTGAACAAAGGATGGGCCGTTGTATACCCCTGTGATCTCAAGACTAAGTTATGGTAGGGGAAATTCCAGTGACTGCAGAAAAAGAGCTTATAGTGACATTGAAATTATTACCAGAAATTCCTTTTGCATAATTTATTGGAGTTTCAGTAAATTCTTAAAATTT
This sequence comes from Crypturellus undulatus, assembly GCA_013389825.1. Lineage (NCBI taxonomy): Eukaryota > Metazoa > Chordata > Aves > Tinamiformes > Tinamidae > Crypturellus > Crypturellus undulatus. The sequence continues at coordinate 604,781 of VWPW01016583.1, forward strand.
AAATGTTTATATTTTAAAATAAAAGTAAATCATCAGTAAATTTTTACCTGAAGTTTCAGATTGATTCAATTAATTAATACAATTCAATTAATTCAATTTTAAATTGTAATTTAAAATGATACTGTCAACACATGGTCTATAAAAGAGTGTTACAGAAATGAAATACAAGGGTAACTTCCACAAAATGGCGATGCGGATCCAGTACTAAGATTTATATATGCATGAATATGTATGTGTGTATATATATATATATACACATATATATATAAATTTATAAATATATAAAATATATGATTTCTCTCTATATATAAACTCTTCTAATAAACAACAAGCAGTCAAATATCACAGAGCAATTTAGGTTGGATGACTACAAGAACAAAACCACATCACTGAGTGGCATATCATCTAAAATATATTACTAAGCACGGTGGGTATGTCAGGAAGACAACAACTTATATTCTAGATTTCTGTTCAACAGTACACAACATGTTCACACCGTATGGGGTCTAGACTTCAGTCCAATTTATTTTGGCACTGCGGACCTGGGAGAACAGGACCCCAACTCCATCTGTTCAGCGGGACCTCTGCGCCTGGTGGTTTTACTTCAAGCTCTGCCTTTTATCAGGTCACATGTGTATGTTTCCTCCCCAGGCTGTTGATACCACTCTTACTACTTTCTTTGTTAGGTTGTTGGAACTAAATGCTAATCATTTAGGCCCTGGGCAATTGCTTCAACTTTTTCTATTTCTATGTTCAGCCAATGATTTTCACCAGGAGCTCTATTACCTACTGGACTTACATCTCCCATATGTTACAAAAGTGTGAAGTTAGCTATCATTACATAATGAAATTTGTCTATTCCTAATTTTTTTTCTCACCTCATATCAGATTAATCTAGTAAAATTAATCTGTGTGGCCTTCGCTTCATGACAGGGTCACTTAATATGACAAAATAATGACCTGAGATTTGACACAGCCACTAATGTTGCCAACTACAGCTGAAGTATCTGTCTGCCTTTTGTTTTTCTTTCTTTATTCTTTGATATGAGGATAATAAACATATCCCTTGAGTATCAGTATCAAAATATATTCCCATATGATGCTGTGTCTATGTTAAAATTCACTGAAATTTAGATAATTTACTTGGCGCTCTTTAGAAAATATTAAATGCCAAACAAATTTAAAAGGTACTTTGAAGTAAATGGAGACAAAAAAAATCTATCCTAAAATGTGAGCATAGCATGAACCAAGCTATTAATCTTCTTCTGTATATTGTTAATGGGATTCATATAGATTAATGTGGTGATTTGTCAGCTACTTGATCCGTAAAAAAAAGATGTAGATAAATTTATGGTATGTCATAGCAAAAGAACAGTAGTTAAGTGGTTGATGAATTGAATTTATTTATTTGTTCATCTACAGAAACACTTAACACCAACATAAATTACCCAAAACAAGATCATACCTATTCTAGAACAAGTGGTGGCAAAATTTTATTCTTAGGAATTCTTTTGTTTACAACCTTCAAATTACCCTGTTTTACCATTTGAGTATTGACAATCTGAGTAAGGCCACTACACAGTTATACACTTTTTATACATCCTTTAAATATATCTTCCAATTTAGTGGGCAGTCTCTCAGACTGAGACTGAGGGTTGTCATGAACCCTAGAGTCTACACTGTTACTGATTTATCTCAAATTTATCTCTGAGTCATTTTTGAAAATTAGTGTAAAGTTCTTAATAATTAAATCCTGCAACAATAAGCAGGAAACAACAACAACAAAAACAGCTTTAATTTTGCAGATATGACCCAACTGCTTCTGAAAATATCACATACCTTCAGAAGCAACAATAGGTTCTAGGCGTAAGTTTACACATATTTACAAATATTTAATTTAATCTGTTGTACTAGAAAATAGCTATTTGTTAATCATGTTTGTTTACCTCTCTGTTTCTACAGAATTTTGACTTTGCATAACTTTCCAGTTTCACAAAGTAACTTGTTTAAAGAGTTTTCTCTCATTTAATTTTTTCCCATCATGGAAGAAGTTAAATAACCTAACAACTCAGTTATTCATTCCATGTTTGATCCCATCTCTGTCCTTAGACAGAACTTGCCAGGTAAGCCAGTCCTTCTTCATGCAGCAATCATCTCAATGTTGTACTCTTCATTTATTTAATAGGTAACTGTTATCCCTCTTCCAAGCTTATTGGCAAGGGTACAAGCTAATAGGTTCCAGCAGAGCACAGATGTTCCTTTGTAAATGGACCAGTATAGAGTGATGACTGGAGGGCAGGGAACCTTGCAGTTTTCTGCACTGTCACTTTGCCTTCATTGCCTTCATGATGAATTTGAGCAGTATAAGCCAGAGCTCCCGAGACAGTGTTTAATCACAAAGTCACTGGAAGAGCATTTCACAAAAGCAAAGGAGGGCATATTAATATCATAGTTGCAAAGGAAAAAAGGAATTAATGTTGTGGCATATTATATTCCTATTCCTTAGTCCAATTTGGATTTTGCAGGTAAATGTGTAAATCTTTAAAGGAGAGACTTCTGCCTAAAACTTTGTACCTAGACCCTCTCTATTCTCTTTGAGGTTAGACCTTACTATTTTATTGTATCTTTAATGAAGAAAGCAAATATTATGATCATGTCAGGCAGGAGAAACTCCCTTCCTAAATTTCTCAGTGTAATGCCACTTGAATGTATGGTGAATGTTACAAGAGGTGGTATAAATGAAGATTTTTTTTTTAAGATTTCCTCATTCCTGAAATATTTCATCACATCAGCATAATAACTTTTGTGTGTGAAAATATTTCTTACAAATTAATGCAAGTCCTCATCATGACAAAGTATATGTCATGAAGAAAACCAAAATGCTTTGTGAAACTTCACATAATATCAAATCATTATCTCAGGGAAATCTGACTTTGATCAAATAGCACATTAATTATATTAAATCTTAAAAATTGGTTTTTGTTGATCCATTTTTTTGTGCCTGGATCAAGTACTAACTTGGTCCTTCCAATACTTCCAATGCTTCCAATACTTCCAGTTCTGGATTGCTCTTCCTTTGTTAATGGGAGCTTAATTTCTTTCACTTTCCATGCAAGAGATTTTAGTTGTCTAGAGAAGGAGTAGAATCTATTTTATCTGCATGCTTTCATCAATTGTGGTTGTACTGTGTAATCTGAAGTCATATACTTCCCCGCTTATTTTAAGAATTCTCAAGGCATTTATTTTTGGTGAGTTTAATTAATGTTGAAATCAAAAAAAAATGCATAGATTTGATCTTTAGAGGATAATAGTGTGGGACTACATCTTCTTGATATCTAGTTGTAAATTGTTTTAGGGATTAATGTAGATAAGCTGTTTAAACATTTCTACTTTCAAACATCATCTGTGTCTTTCATTATGTTGAGGAACTATATTAATTTCTGTAATAGATTATGGATAACAGATAGGAGTGAGAACTGTTTATTTAATCCAGCTCATGCACATGCTCAAGAAGGACAAACTCCCAGCTTAGAAAGAACGATGAAGTTGTTTGCTTGTTTGTTTGTTTTCCTTGACACAGAGAGGCATTTCTGCCATCGGTCTTTCTGAGAAAAGAAAAAGCAGAGTCTAAAGCACAGTAGTTAGTTTAATTATTTAAACTATATAATCATAGAATTGTAGAATCATTATGCTTGGAAAAGACCTTCGAGATCATCGAAATCAACATTAAGCCATGATGAAGTCAAGAGGTGTTTTGCATATTATATACTTTTCAGAAAGGGAATCACCTGTTAGGACCAACATCCCTTTCTCCTCCAGATAGAAGATAAGTGGGAGGAGATTTCCCAGCATAATTTTCCAATTTTTTTTCCTCATTGATTTTTACCTTTACCACTGTGCCTAGTCACAGAAATATTATTAACCCAGTGAAGAATTCAGTAATTCAAATACATTTATCATTGGAACATAATTTACTTATTAATCTGTGAAATATCCATGGAATAAAGATCTCACTCACATACCATAGTATTCAAAACTGAAGTGAGGCATAGAGTTTGGCTTGAGCAATAATACATTATCGATATTTATTTATAAGTATAAATATCTGGCATTTTTCAGAATGTAACAAAAAATAAGAGAAAAGTCAAAGAGAAAAGAGAAAGGCAGTAAATTAAGAGCGTCTTCATAAGACAAAATAGGTGCCGAGTGTCTGAGGTCTGTACCATGTGCAGTTTCAGGAATTTACTGTGGACTGGTTCTAATCTGGTTCTGAATGCCCACTGCTGCCTGGAAAACATCTTCCAGTTTAGATTCATGAAAAAGAACACAATTTATCAGGTCTGAGATTTCTCTGTGATGCAAACCGAAGCACAAGAAGTGCAGGTAGCCAGAGAGTGAAGTGAAAGCGCTCCTAAATCTTTTAGCACAACTGTCATAACAAATAGAGGATGCCTACATTTGCATACACCTTACACATGCAGGACTGAATTAGGTCCATGGATGTACAAACAAACCCTTAAATACCCATGAAATAATACTTCTGTTTGCTTCATCAAGTTAAAATACAAATCCTACCCAAGTACACAGTTTGAAAAGATAGCTATTGCATTGCCTAAAACTAATGTATTTTTGTTATTTATTAGGTTTTTTTTTTTCCAAGAAAAAGAAGCCATGCAGGCAGAGCATGCACACAGGCAGTGTATACTGTCATGTATTAATTCAGAGCTTTTCACACTGTTAACCTAATTCCTAGTGCTGTTCTGTGTTATTAGGATGTCAAATTAACAGCTTCCTGGTTAATCATTCTTTTTAGTTGTACTGTAGATGTTTTGAAACATTTTGATATCAGTGTTGTTTTTCTCTAAATTAGATGCTTGCTATTTTTTTCCCTGATATTAAACAGACTAATCGGTGGATTATTTTAAACCTCAGTGCTTCTCAGAAGCCATTACATGCATGCTGTTATGTATGTGTACTTCCCTTTGTATAGCTCAAATACATTAGAATGAATTATCGTGTCTATATCAGCCAGTTCCTAACACTGTAGAAACCACAGCCTTCCTGCTGACTATTACATTATCTTAGAGGAAAGTACAAATCAATCTTATTTTCACAAAATAGTGTAATCATATGTTGATGTAGTTCATCTATCTTTTCTAATGATCATTTACATTTTTTTGGAAAAAAAATCTAGTAAATAAACATTGTTGTGTAATTACTTCCACTTGAAGGAAACAATGGGATTATATTGTTTCCAAGGCAAATTTTTCGCTACTCAACAGAACACTTCACTACCGCACTTGGCAAGAAGTCATCATTGACTTCCACTGAACCATTCCATACAATTCAGTTTTATGAAGAGCAAATGAAGAAATGAGACCAATGGTACATTTTTAGAACTTGAAATCCAATATGTAGACATACAATAAATTCTTCTGATTCTCACTTTTAAAAATAGATTTTACAAAATGTGATTTCTGAAGGTGTGCTAAGGCACATTTACCCACCAGAGATATCTGCTGTGCCTTTTAAGATTATCTAAGTTATTCTGCCTTGCCACCAGATGTTCACATTCTTTTTTATAGATCCTATTCAACCTGCCAGACTCAGTTATCAGATATCTCTGATAACTTAAACCATCTCGAATAGCGCTAGATGCTGAAGGATGAAGGCCTGAAGTTCCATATTTTTTTAATCTATTTTAAACCTACTGTTTGGAGGGTTAGACTGGATAACTTCCAGGGGACCCTTCCAACTTGAATGATTCTATGATTAGCAAAATGATTTTACTATGTGGAATACTTAATGTATTCATTATATACATGTGTATGTGTATTTATTCCACAATTTTCTCTTTTACTAGGCATTCGTTTTCATTCCTACAAACCTAAGAAACATCAAACTTATTTCTGTGGAATTTTCAGTATAGTAATTATTGTTTATAGACAATAGACTATAGACAAGCATACAGAACTTAAAACTTTTCATTTGAGGCCTCTACAGTGGAAATTATGATTCCTAGTAGTGTTCAGTCATTCAAGTAGAATTTTACAAAAACAAAAAAGTGTCACAGCAGTATTTGATAAAAGTCCTTCAAAATTCTTTACAATAAAATATGAAATTTGCCACGAATTGTGATGCTTACTTGGTAAACACCTCTCAAAGGAGAGTCTGCACCAACAATTAGTATGCTAATATTGCTGTTCTTCTCCTTTTTCAAGTATATAAGAACAAGCTTGCAAAGATCATGGGTATCTTTAAGATCCTTAATAGGATTTTTATAGAAAGACATTATAGTAACATTTAAACAATTTTATCTTATAAAAGACAAGGAATTATAAGTACAGATTGTTTTCAGAGTTATGTGAGAGTGAGTTATGTGAGTATCACAGTATTTTTAATCCTTTTGCATTACATTCAAATTGCAAACGTACAGCTTAACAATAATAATTCAGTTCATCTTCAAGAAATACCCTTTCTTCTTATCCTTCTGGTATCAAACAGATGAAATTAGCTTGTAGTGGTAAATATCGAATAAGAGTTTGCAACAATTAAGATGATGATACAATTTTTTAAAAGAAAATGATTTTACTGTATTCTTTATAAAGTTCTGTGGGTATTAACAGATAAACAAACAAAAAAATCAAAATGATGCAAGATTTTTATTCTACTTGCTTTACATACATTAGAGTTTGGAGAACTTTTATTTAGTTTCATAAATTTATCTTCTGAATTCTAAATGTCCGAGGAAATGTTAAGATCTTTTTTCCTGAATGTAAGCTGGATCTTGGTACCTCTATCTGTCTGCTTTGAGAAAACACTGAAGAGTTTATACGAGCCTTGTAGTTCATTAAATTCTCCTTCTATTGGAAGTCACAGAATGGCAAGTTCACACGCTGAATCACATAAAAAAAAAGATATAGAAAAAAAGATACTGGATACTGTTGACATTCAAAATGGTAAGTTCTCTAGCAAATGTACAACACTTTTGTTGCTGTGGGAAAATGCTAGTATCACAGTCCAAAGGTCCCCGATGAGATTGAATGGACCGATTTCATCACCACAAGCCATTTTCTGAGGCTTTCTACATATTCATATTTGCCCTTGGTTCACAATTTTAGATTATTTTTTGCTATCACAGAATGAAAGATGTTTTTAATAAAAAGGGAGAATTGCTATTCTGTACAGCAACCCTGAGACAAAAAGGGAATTCTGCAACAAATGTTTTCATAGTATGTTTTCTGAATAGTGTTTTATAACAATGGACAGTTTGTAATAATAGAAGCAAAATTGATACATGCTTGTGCTATGGTCTTCTAGATCATACCAAATATACTGCTAAAATAAGAAGTGTTTTATACTATCTTGTCACTTTTTTTTCCCTGTTATATATATCTGTGATGTGTTTTCCTTAAAAAGAAATATTTAATTCAAATAAAGAACCTCAATATTAGTATCAAAATGACAGAATTAGTGTTTTCTGTTAGATGGTCACTAGATTCAAAAATATTTTTCCATACAAAGTACAATGCAGAGTGTCTGAAGTACTAATATGCTAGTAAAACTTTTATTAAAATCATTAGAATAAATCTAGCTCTCCACACCTAGCTATAACCTTTTTATGGTGACTCAGTAAATTCATAGGCTGTAATGCAAACATTTTTTTATTTAGCTAATAAAAATGTCTACCAAATAGACACTGATAGTGATAAAGATAGAATAAAATGTTTTAGAAATGACATTAAGGATCCCACATTTAGAAATAATAGCATTAGAATAGTATCAAATGTATTTATTTTTTAGTATTGTTATCTTGATTTGTAATCCATAAAGAATCTTGTGGTTTTCCTTCTAAAGTGATTTATGAAGAGGAATATAAGTAGAACAAATCTCCTTCATTATATTACATTTGCATTTCAGAAAGTTTCTTGAAAACTATTATTACATGTAAATATAGCTTTTTCTGTGATACAAGATTAGGTGGATGATGAATTTAAAACTTTTTTTTTCATTTCATTAAATCTTACTGTTTCAATCTTAACACTAACAAAGCAAAAATAACTTGCCATGGAGAATCTCTTATATTTCTGCTCTTTATTTTTCTTCTAATGTCTTTTTAGTGAAGACTAGTCAGTGAGACTGACTCAGCTGTACTAATTACATGTACATGCTTTACACTGTATTTCTTTAGACTCAGATCTTGGAAAGATACAAAACCTACTTGCTTGTCCTTGTGCTTGTTTATTTTTTATTTTATTTTTTTTCTTTTTTCCTTTTTTTTTAAACCCATTAGTGCTTTATAGAAATCACATGCTTGATCTGTTTTATTTTTTCTGAGGTAAACCAGAAATACTGTTAGCTTACTTTTAATACCCCAGCTTTGAACACAATTAATGTTTTTTTAAATTTTTATAAAGGATACAGACTGCTGCATGTCCACTTTCCTTTGCAAATCTTTCACATAATGTCTTCTTGGCTTGTCACTTTTTCTGTTCAATGTATATACATTTCATAATTAGTTCTCACACATATCTGCTGACCAAGCAGCTGAAGTGTGGAAAAGAACAGCAATACTTGCAAAAGAAGTTTAGCAGATTTATCATTTTAGGCCCCCAATGTTCCTTGAATTACATTGCACCCACATATCCCTATACTACTCAGTCTCATCCTGTAACCTACAGGGCATGTAACAAACATAAATGCAAAGTTCTGCGCCCGGGAAAGCCTAACCCTGTGCAACAATATGTGCTGGGTTGAACTGAGTGCAGAAAATTACTTGGAGATCCTGGTGTATAGCAGTATGCCCCAGCAGCTGGAAAGACTAACAGCACACTGTGCTTGCTAATAAATAAAGCAAATTAAAGCAGCAGACTGAGGGAACTCATCATTTCCTTTTACTAAGTAGTTGTTAAACTCTTAAATCTCTCTTTGGAGTTTTGAACAACCCGAATGAACAAAGACTTGAGCAACATGATTTGAATTCAGTCTTGACCCTGCTTTGATTAGGAGATTGAACTAGATGAGTTCCCAAGGTCCCCTCCAAATCTTAATGATTCTGTGATTCTAAGAAGAAGAAACCTGAATATTGACATCTTTTTTCTTTTTCCTTCCCTTTTTTTTTTTTTCCCATCATAAAATGACATTCCCATCCAAATAGGAAAAACAAAATTAGTCACAGTGAAATAGTGCTATGATTCTACTGATTTGTGTAATTTCATAGGAGTATGCTTGTTTGTTTTTTACTATACTATTCCTGGAGATAGAGTTATTCCTGAGAAATCTTATAAAGAGCTGTTACAATCTCTTTGTAATTACATTCATCTCTCTTTAAAATTGTATACACTACAACACATAGAAAATATTACAAAGATAAAGGAACAGGTCTGATTTTACACATGTAATTAGTGCTTTATTCTGCTCTGCTCCACTGGCAATAGAACAAGTGTGAACAAAATTATCAGTACTGGAATCACAGTATCTCTAGCAGTCATGTCACTGCTTAACGAGGAAGGGATGCAGAGCTGATTCTGCATCCAGGACAATTCCAGGTAACAGGTGAACAGAGCTTCTACACAAATTTGTGGGACGATGAATAGAGCCAAGTCTTTGCTGACTCCCTAAGTCATCCAGCTCAGGCTCACCAAACCATCATTGCTGTTGCTGTTACGCTTGCTGTTGTAATGTTGTTTTCTCTTTATGGTTAGTTATATCACATTGCTTAAGAATGTATCCTACCTTTCTATTCTGGGGGGGAGGGAAGGATCAAATCACCTGTGTGATTTGAGATCATACCTCACTTACATTTCTGAGAATAGAATGATATGAACTATAAATATTAATATTTTCATACAGGAAATAGTTTCTGCAGTTGATTGACATCTTTCTTGAAGTGCCAGATCTGAATGGCACACAGCTTGGCAGTTGAGGCCTCATCAATATTGATTAAAACAGGAAGATTTTTCCACATCTGTTGCAGACTACTCTGCACACTTTATTATGATATATGACTTTTGCATAGAGGTTTCATGTTGTGCTATTATAACATCCAGATCCTCTTCTGAAGAACTGATACCTAACTAGCTGTCACCAAGTCTGTAACGAGACCGTACATTGCACCTTTCTAAACAAAGTGCCCTGATATTTTATTTACTTTTTTTTAAGAAGAGATGGGAGGGAGGAGTGTTTTTAAGGCCATCTCTCCAACTCTTCAAGATGAGTTTACTTTCTAAACCTGTCTGCTAGTGTGCTTACAGTCCTTTCCAGTTTCAAGTTATGTGCAAACTTAAATGTCATACTTACTATTTCAACATGCAACTTGTAAACAAAAAATTGCACATGAAAAGACTTGTAGAAGTCTCTACATCTGACAGTGAAAACATTAAAAATGCACACTATTTAAACTGTGCTCCCCCTATTCCATACCAGTTTCAGTTAGGCCATGTTTTCCTGGGTTTCCTATAAGGCTGTCAGATCAGTGTCAAAAAGTGGAGTACTAGAACTGAAGAAGATGAGAGTTAAATATGACAGTTTATGCAGCAGCATAATGATTTTTTCCATTTTATTTTGCTGCTTTCTTCATAATTCTTACTGTTTGATTTGGACTGTGTGCTCAGATTTTTTTAAATGGAATTATCTTTTATAATGCCTAGGTACTACTCCTAGCTATCAGATCAGGTTCATTATTTTATTTCTGAAGTTAGGATTTTTTTGTCTTTTTACCAGACAAATGGCATTTGGGTGCTGGAACTACTGGCCACTGCCTTCAAAATGTGGTTCACTTGTTGCTGCGTCATAGCAGTCTTGTAGAGTTTAGAGGAAATTCTTGTTTATTGCAAGTGCATAGATTTTTATGGCATCTATTCTCAAGTGCTGAAGAGGAAGGAGAGTTGTAATCCATTTTAAATTAAAAATGTCAAAATCTTAAATTTATATTTTCAAGTTCAAAGTGGTAATATCAGCCAGTACTGATCCAAGTGTTCAGTGAGTGCATGACTTTTAGTGCCAAAGTGGGTGCCTGCTGTCATACAGAGATAAAACCCATCCTTTACTGTTGATTCTCCCTGTGGGTCTGGCTAAGGATCACTGTCATTTCAAGGATCTTACTGTTACTTTATGTGTCTTCATGAGTGTATTAACTATATCTGACACTCATCTCATATGCAGGAGAATATCTGTTTTTGTTTTTTTTTTTTATTTTTTTTCTTTCCCCCCCCATCTCATTGACTGAGTGATATTGAAAACTACAAGAATTAAAAAAAAAAAGAAATTTTCAATCATCAAATAGGATGTAATTTATATTCAAGCATCTAGGTTTCACAGCTGAATGTTTGCAAGTCAGACTTCCCTCCGTCAAAAGCCATAATGTAGCTTCCGTTCCCTTCCCTTCCCTTCCCTTCCCTTCCCTTCCCTTCCCTTCCCTTCCCTTCCCTTCCCTTTCCTTCCCTTCAATACTGATAGTGGGGACTTTAGTATTTTCAAGTAGTATGTTTATGGAAAAAGATTATGGAAAATTCACATACTGAAAGTAATATCACTTCTGTTTCCAAATGTTTTGAGGCACTGGTCTTCACTGTGTTTCTTCCCTCAAATGCAGTAGGCAGTATGTAATTCCAGTGCCTTGTGGACACTGAAGCTATGTAGTCATAACCAGAATGAATTTATATGCAGTTTGAATTAAGCTTTTTAACAGCTTTTAACAAAAGTAAATTATATTTATTTATTTATTTATTACTGAAAGTAAAGCAAATTAGCTATAAACACCTGCCCAATTAGAGGTACTGCTGTCACAGCTAAAGCAAGAAAACCGAAACCACAGGCAGGTCGTGTTCAGACAAGCCTGACAAGCCCCAATCCTGAAGCCCTGCAAATTCAGGACAGCGCCTACAGTTCATGGTAGGGAACGGCCATGCTGTATTACAGGGCTACGCGGTTACGAGGCAGTGGGCAGCCTGCACAGCATGGGGAAGTCGGCTGTAATGGACAGTTATTTTAGGTGACTAACCTGCAATTACGCTGTTAGTTGCAGAATAGCTAGACTTATCAATATGTAAGTGTAATTATATAAGAAAACATCTGCAGTGTAATACATTTGCCCAGGCCTGTTTTCATACTTCTCGTTCAGTGCAGCTTCCATAGTTGCAAGGTTAGGTACTTCTCAGTTGAAGGATGACAACAGATACTTGTTTCTCAGAGGTAACTCTTTCAAGAGTCCATGTTCACCAGTAAAATATTTTGGAATGATCACTACTCTGTAAAAAAATTAACAGCTCCTAATGAAGCATTTAATCTCTGTATGCAGACAGTGCATTGCAAAGCCTCATTCTGCAGCACTGCATGATAGACTGTAATATCTATATAAATACTAAATGTAATAATATATATTTAAATACTAAATATTAATGCTAATAAATACTAATATGAATACTATACAAATACTATATAAATACTAAATACATACTATTAAATGTGATACATTTGTAATGCATTTGTACTTTGAAGGAGGGGGGAAAGTATTTCATGATCATCTACTGCCGCTTTAAATGTATTTGTATATACACCAGGAACTTATGATAATAAAATATGGGAATGTACTCATCTGATGTCCCTTACGATTATAAAGTCAGAACTAATATGATAATCTGGACAGACTAGACAACTGGG
>VWPW01016584.1:4230-24081 GCA_013389825.1 Crypturellus undulatus
CGGCTCGACAGCGACGGGCTGCCCCGGTCGCTCGCCACCACCGTCACGTTGTGCTCGGACGCACGCTCCCTGTCCAGCGCGCTCGCCGTCACCACCTTGTACGAGCTGCTCGACGACGCCACGATCGACAGCGGCGACTCGCCCTCCAGCTCGCACCACACCTTCCCGTTATCGCCAGAGTCTCGGTCTCGCACCTTGATGAGGGCCACCACGGTGCCGGGCGGGGAGTCCTCGGTCACCGAGCTCGACACCGACAGCGTCGTTATCTCGGGCGCGTTGTCGTTCTCGTCTGTGATCTCTATGTGTACCTGGCTGTGACCGCTTAGACCGCCCCCATCCCTCGCCACTACTCCGAAGGTGTATTCCTTCTGCTCCTCGAAATCCAGAATGCCCACATTGAGGATGTCGCCGCTGTCGCTGTCTATCCTAAAGACAGCGAGGACAGCGTCGGGCACGTTGCTGAAGGAGTAGGAGACTCGTCCGTTGGAGCCCGCGTCCGCGTCCGTGGCTCGCACCTGCAGCACCAGCGAGCCCGTCGGCACATTCTCTCGCACTCGCGCCTCATAGGTGCCTTTGCTGAACACGGGCGCGTTGTCGTTGGCGTCTGTCACGTTGATGCGAATCTGGACAGTTCCCGACCTCGCTGGCGACCCGCCATCCAGCGCCGTCAGCACCATTTGAAACGAGCTCTGCTTCTCACTATCTAAAGCTGCTTCCAACACCAGTTCGGGCTGTTTCTTGCCATTCGGCGTTTCTTTCACATCCAGCCTGAAGAATGGATTTTCGGTGAGCTGGTAGCTGAGCAGCGAGTTGCTTCCCACATCCGGATCTTGCGCCATCTGCAGCGGAAATCGCGCACCAGGAAGGATCAATTCACCGATTTCGAGATCGAGAGCAGCTTTTCTGAATACCGGGGAGTTGTCATTGATGTCCTGGATGTCCACGTCGACGTGGAAAACGTTGAGCGGGTTCTGCACCACCGCCTCCAGACTGACCGTGCAGGACGCCGAGTCGCCGCACATCTCCTCCCGGTCCAGACGCTCGCTCACGTACAGGTGCCCCTTGTCCGCGCTCACCGCGAAGTAGTGCTTCTCCGAGCTGATCTGCAGCTGCCGTGCGGGCAGGTCTGCCGGGCTCAGCCCCAGGTCCCGCGCCAGCGGTCCTACCACGGAGCCGCTGCCCGTTTCCTCGGGAATGGCATAGCGCAGGCGCTCCGGCGCCGCCCGACAGTTCCAGCAGAGCAACCAAGCGTACAGCAGCACTGCCCCGGTTCCCATCGAGCGCCTCTGCCTGTCCTGCCTCTCGATTTTCAGCAGTCCCTGCTCCGTCCGCCCGTTTCTTCTGTTCGGTCTTTGACCGTGTGGCACTCGCGAGACCCCAGCGTGAGCTGGCGATCCCGATTTCAAAATATCCTCTTGCAGGTAAGAATTTCGGGGGAGAGGAAAATGGTCTCGTCGGCAACCCACCCCCTCTACCTTTGGCCGTTCGGTTCTTCCCTCCCTCTTAACCTTTTTTTCTGTCCGTGGCTCCCGCTCGGCGCTGTGCGGGAGAGCAGCCGCTCCGCGGGAGGATCTCGCGGCTCCGGCTCTGGCTATGTCTGTCGCGTCGCTTCACATCGGGCAACAGCGGCACCCGGAGGCTCCGCGCCGATGTTGCAGCCCGCTCACAGNAAATGGTCTTGTCGGCACCCCACCACCTCTACCTTTGACCGTTCGGTTCTTCCCGCCCTCTTAACCTTTTTTTTCTGTCCGTGGATCCCGCTCGGCGCTGTGCGGGAGAGCAGCCGCTCCGCGGGAGGATGCAGCGGCTCCGGCTCTGGCTATGTCTGTCGTGTCGCTTCACATTGGACAGCAGCGGCACCCGGAGGCTCCGCGCCGACATTGCAGCCCGCTCACAGCCACACAGGGCCCCGCGGAAAGCGATAAACTGCGACATGGGCTCTGCCCGCGGGAGCTCATTATCCAAGAGCTGATTCCTAGCAGCCTGGAGGCGTCACCGTCTACCACTCCGTGTTGTCATAGAGGGTCGCCTCTGGGAAGAAATCATCTTCTCAGCAATGAGCTTCAGGAAGTCAGGGCCAAGGTTTCTCTTGTTTGCACTGATGATGGCATTGGGAGAAGGTGATGCAAGAATTATATATTTCTTCAGGTGTGTCTCACAGGCACACCTACTCTCCAAAGTACTTCTGCAATCCTCATTTTCACTACACATTCATGTAAATGTTACGATAGATGAAGAAATCGTTTTCAGTTAAGGCCTAGTTTCTCACTTTGGCCCTCACTCCTTCATGGTTTAAATTTATTAGGAAACAAAAACACCTCACACTCTTGGTCCTAATATCCATATGTAAATGCTGAGTAGAATATCTTTTTTGACAAGACCACTGTAGCTTTCCCTAAGTTGTCATTAGCTCAATTTTTTACTTCCAAGGATCGTATCTGAAGAATATGGACAAGAGAATGCTCAAGGGATTTCATCATGTATACCCTCTTTCTAAAGTGATAGGACTGGCAATGCATTCCCACGACTGGAACAAGCTGGAAGTGATGCCAAATTAGAACACCTCTGCTCTGAAAGGTGATTTACTTTAAAGGCCCAGAACTAAACTGGTCTCAGACTTCATGAATCACTTGAAGGGATTCTCTGTAAAAACATTTAAAATTCCCTAGTTAATAAGAAACACTCAGGACAATATGTCCTCTCAAAAGAATGACAATAGTTCTGTAATCTGCCATGCCCTGCTGAAATCTCTAGTGCTTCATCTATACTTTGTGGCCCAAGAATAGGCAGCAGACAGCAGAACATACTTTGTATGAGTACAAGGGTGATTCCTCACCTTAGGCAAAAAAGTGTCTCCTTAGAATAAAGATGTATTTTAGAGCAGGAGTACAGTCTTTGTAAGACATCTTATTCTAGCTGGAATAAGATGTAAAGATATAAGATGGAAATAACAAACATCTGGAAATTACTTAGAGATAGAGGATATTCCAGGAAACAGCAAATATTTCTCTTTAATACACACACACACACACAAATCCACTAAATTCCTACCAGCAGGAAAAGCTATATTATAGGCCAAAGAATATGAGACAAATTACAAGAAGTACTGTAAGGTTAAAGTCAAGAGAGTAATAACAAGATGTCTTACACTGCACATAGGGCCAAAGGGCTTCTGATCTAATTATCTATTGAACATGACAGGGAATGTAATTGCCTTCTTGCCAAGACCACTAGAGCATTCACTGTGTTCCCACTCCTTCCTCTTGTGCCTCTGAAGGGCAAAGATGCTACCAGTACTATCAGGTACGCAAGTACACAGGGCATTCAAGCATTATGCACATCAACATTGTAAAGCTGGATGCATGCAGAGGGTGATGGCATTCCCACAGAGAGGCTACTGTTCGTAAGATTTCCATGACCTCAGACCATGAATTACAAACCACCACACAAAAAGGCACCAGAAAGGGTAGCTCTTGGAGGCCTTTGGAAAAATGGAAGAGATTCATTGCTGTTCTCCTGGACCTCCTCAGTCTGGGTCACATCCGGAAAGAGACACAGACGATTTACACCCTACGAAGGCTAGAAGAGGTGCAATACTAGAACAGACATCTTGCAACAGCAGGAGTTGTACATTAATATATTTCTGGAGCACAGATGTAGCCATAGGCAACCTTTCCTGAACTGTGCTGCTCCCAAACTCACGGATCCACCGAAAAAGTGATATAGAGCTAACACAGAATAAGAAATAAAACCTATCCCATCCAGGATGTGACGTGTCTTTCACAGGTCATCCTCACCGTTCTCCACAGGCCTCTGGGTTGGACAAATCATACACCAATCTTGTAAACACACGCTGCCTTCTGATGCATAGAATGCACTTTTCTGTCACTCTTGGCTGAGGAACATCATTCAGTCAAGACGATTCAGTGAAGACCAGTGAAGACCATTCAGTCCAAAGGACTTGAAGACAGCCCTATCAGCACAGACACAGGCACACAGGACTCCATTTTCATCACTTCCACACCTCATTCTCTTTGTTCTCCTGAAAACACTGACCTCAAATGGCATGTTTCACTATGTTTTCCAGCCACTGAGTTAATACTGTGACATACTTGTTCTTCTTGACCACCCCATCATTGTAGCCATGAGCGCATGGACCTAACAATACAGGACACTGGTGATTTTGGTTTCTGTCAATGCAAGCTCTGACTCTTCCCCAAGAATTTGCAGCTTCAGAGCCCTCCACAAATGCTTATTCTTCCTATTCTTTGGAATTCATTTGTCACCTTCCTTTTTCAGGACACACCATAGCATGCATCCCACTCTCCCTGTCATATGTTAGGACCACCTCTTGAAGTACTCAGCTATCTAAAAGAGATACTGTTCTCCAAGGATCTATAGTGTTAGGGATGTAGGGAGGGATATAAAGGTACTATTAGGGAAGTATCTTAATAGTTTTCAGTTGTGGGAAAAAGTTATATGACAAGCTAAAGGTCATGTGAAGAATAAGAAGATGTCACACATGGCATGTATGACACGTGGCCTATACCTTACTGGTCCAATACTTGAATTAAACATAGCAGTGTAGGTAATCGCCTTAATGATTCATACTTTTTTTTTTGGACACATCAACACTATAAAGATTGAGATATGCAGAGGATGCAACAGACTTCAGTGACATGGGACTTGCAAAGACAATGACCACAACAAAAGCAGCACAACCCACACCTGTTCAATGTCTGAGCCAAAGGGAGGGACACGAATGCCAGTTCCCAGAGTTTTCTCAGTGTTGGCCTCCTGTGGGAAGGGGGTCAGCCAATGTGGAAGCATCACTCCTTGCACATAAGCTGGCACATAAGCCTGTGCCACAAGCATGAGCATTCAGAGGCCTTTTTTCAAACCTATATAAAACCAAGTCATGCTATTTATACCTTTAAATACTGAAGTTCACTATGAGAACTGTTCCTCCTGGCATGCCTTTCTAAGGGAAAGAGCACATGGGGTCTTACATATGAGTCATAACAACGATTGGGACTAATGTTACAAACATTCAGAAGTGAAGGAATCATACCAGGCAGTATTTGTTGATAGTAATAAAAATAATAAACTTACCACACCGTAGGTACATGAGCACCAATCCTCGGTGAATCTCTACTACTTAATTCAGCCTTATCTACAGGATTTCTTAATGAAAAGTGAGGAGGAAGAAAAGGCCTCCATAGAAGCAGAATGGCGTGATAATACAGAGCTACTTTTAATGGGAAAGGAAAACTGGGGGTTTGCACAAATGGTGTGCAAATAAGACAAAACATTGTTTTGTCCACATCTCTGTTTAAAGGGAGTATCATCCAAACACATGTCCTGAAGAAGGTGGAACATGTTACTCGAGTACCAAAGCAAAATTATGTCTATCCCCAGTACCCAGCATTAAGAGGAACAGTTGAATTACATAGGAGAGGTGGTTACTGGAATAATACTGTGGCACAGACTCTTCAAAGGCCCAGCATAAGGAACAGGCCATTAAAGTCATGAAGAAAATACATTAAAAAAAATTACATTTTTGAGAGTCTCACATCATCATTAGCAGCTTATGCTGGCAATAGGGACCATGGGAGCAATCGGCCTGTACAACCCAACCCAAGGAGCATGCTACTAAAAACAAAGTGCCCCTCAAAGCATATATAACTTATCTATGGTCTTCATAAATATCAACAAAATAGCATCCAAACAGCCTCAGCACACAATATTTCACTCAATGATTCATGAACATACACATATACATACAAGTGAGGCATATTTTTATGGTCTGCACACCGTTATGGCAAGTCATACACATCTAAAGACATGCAGTCTTGTACCAGAGATTGAGTGGCCAGTTTACCGGCTTAAAGACACTCTTTAAGATCGTGCTTAGGGAGGAACATATGATATGTCTAAAATATACGACAATTCCCCTAACATAGCAATCGTTGAGAGCAATTCCATCAGGAAAAGTATGATTAAACCAACCTACGCTCCCATCTCCTGCATTCCACAGCAACTTCAACACTCTTAAAAGAAACTGAAAGACAGACGGAGGAGAATCTGCTTCACCTGAGTAAGAGACTATGCCGACAATTGCAAAGAAACACAGGTGAAGGCAGGAAAGTCCAGTGCTAGCGACGCCTACAACAGCAAGGCAGCAAAGTGTGAAAGAAGTGTAATAGCGTGGGCGGTAGGACTCACCAGAAGGAGGTCAGCTCTCATTTGTGTCCTCCACGAAAGAAAACCCCAACCAAACGAAAAAACAAACAAACAACCCCCTCACAGATATGAAAACCAAAGGTGTATGCTATATCCACAGTGAACACTACCATGCTTCAGCTCAGGCTCACCCTGTGGATATCAGACACTGACGGGAAATTCATCTGTCGCACAAAGGACCCTCCTCCCTCGTTTCCCACCACCAAGGCAGGCCACCATGGTCAGGCTTAGAACACAGCACAGCTGTCGCTCCATTTTTAATAACCATCAGTAGAAGACAGTGATCCTCAGCACCTAGAAAGGAAAACATGAAACCACTTCCTGTTCTGCCTCCTCAGTGAAGACGAAATGTGACTGCAGCTTAGACATGTGTGCCCTAGAATGCACAGCACCGGAAGATGGTGTCTGTATCAGGAACATAATTTACTGCTTTCTGGAAACAAAGCTTCACATCGTTCCTCAACGGCAAAGATTCATATTCTACCTCAGGCAGATCAAGAAACACCTTGGGTCATCTACCCATATGGAGCACATAAACTCGTACTCTACCTAAATGCTAGCAGTTCGATCTCCTTCACACTAATTACACGCGTTTAAAACAGTTAGTATCCAAACAAAAGGGCGCGCTAAGAGGAAGGTGATAGCAACAGTGAGCGATTGACACTCTTTAAGAAGCAATAAAATAATGAGTCGTTCAAAAAGAGAAGACATCTAAAAGCACAATGACGTTTCTAAGAGTGCCGCACCATCAGGAACACCTCGAAAGCAAATTTGATGAGCAAGATTGATCTTAGAAGCAATCTTGGCCATATCCTCGGCTAAAGCTCCGTGTCCGCTTGTTGCTGTCCGGCAACGCGACAGAGAAGACGACGAGGGGGAAACCAGAGTTACCAGACCCACGCACCCACGCAGTCAAAAAAAAAAAAAAAAAAAAAAAANAAAAAAAAACGAGGAGCGGCGGCGTAAAGAAGGAGTGGGAAAGACAGTCGGGAGGGACTCACCAGGAGGGCTTCTCCGCTGTCGCCGCCACCGTGGGCGCTCGAGGACTCTGCGGGTAGCAGCAGCGGCGCGCCTTTGTCGGGCGGCGGCGCAGCCGGGAGGGTGTTGCAGCAGCTGCCGCCTGGAGAGCCGAGATGGCTCTTGCGCGAGTCGACCGTGAGCGAGAGGTCGTGCGCGTAGGAGTGCAGGAAGGCGCGGACGCCCTCGATGCCCACGAAGTGCGAGGCCGGCACGGCGCGCAAGGTCCCGTTGCCCGCGGCCAGTAGGCGAGAGCGGCGCCACTGGCGCAGGCGGAACGCCAGCAGCGCCAGCAGGAAGGTCACCAGGAGGCAACCCACGGTCACCACGGACACCACGAGCCAGCGCGTGACACTGCCCCCCGCGTCGCCCTCGTCGTCGCCCGGGGCTGCCGCACCGCCCGCCTCCCACAGCAGCTCGGCCACGCTCTCGGCCAGCACGAGCGTCAGCGTGGCCGTGGCCGACAGCGCCGGCTGCCCGTGGTCCTTCACCAGCACCACGAGGCTCTGGCGCAGCGCGTCGCGCGCCAGCGGGAAGCGCGCCGTGCGCACCTCGCCGCTGTGCAGCCCCACGCGGAAGAGCCCCGGCTCCGTCGCCTTCGCCAGCTCGTACGACAGCCACGCGTTCTGCCCCGAGTCCGCGTCCACCGCCACCACCTTGGCCACCAGCGTGCCGGGCTCGGCCGAGCGCGGCGCCAGCTCCACGCCCGTCCAGCCCGCGCCCGTGCCCGACGACGCCGGCGGCGGGTACAGCACCTGCGGCGCGTTGTCGTTCTCGTCCACGATCAAGAGCCGCACCGACACGTTGCTGCTCAGCGCCGGCGCGCCGCCGTCCTCCGCGCGCACCCACAGCCCCACCTCACGCACCTCCTCGTAGTCGAAGGAGCGCAGCGCGTACAGCGCGCCCGTCTCCGCGTGCACCGACACGTACGACGAGAGCGGCGCGCCGCGCACCTGCCCCTCGCACAGCCGGTANGAGCGGCGCGCCGCGCAGCTGCCCCTCGCACAGCCGGTACCGCACGCGCGCGTTCTCACCCCAGTCCGCGTCCCACGCGCGCACCGTCAGCACCAGCGCGCCCTTGGCGTTGTTCTCGGGCAGCCACGCGCTGTAGCGCGCCTCCGCGAACACCGGCGCGTTGTCGTTCACGTCCAGTACGCGCAGCGTCAGCACCGCGCTGCTCCACAGCGCCGGCGACCCGCCGTCTGTCGCCCGCACCGTCACGTTGTACTCCGACACCGCCTCGCGGTCCAGCTCCCTCGACGTCTCCACGCTGTAGTAGTTGCTAAGCGAGCTGCGCAGCCGGAACGGCAGCCCCGTGTCCAGCGAGCACCTCACCTCGCCGTTTGCCCCCGAGTCGCGGTCCTGCATGTGCAGCAGTGCCACCACCGTCCCTGACGGAGAGTCCTCCGGCACGGCGTTCAGCAGTGACGGAACCGAGATTTCGGGTGCGTTGTCGTTTACATCAGTCACTGTAATGGTGACTTTCGCCGTGTCCGAAAGACCCCCACCGTCCTTCGCTTGCACCTGCAGATTGTACGAGTCCCCCTCCTCGAAGTCCAAGCTCTTCGCCAGCGTGATTGCTCCCGTTTCCGTGTCCAGATGGAATATTTCATTTGCTTTCACTGAAATCTTTTGAAAAGAAAATTTAATGTCTCCATACATCCCGTCGTCGGCATCGGTGGCACTGACGGTGAGCAGGGCGGAGCCCACGGGCACGTCCTCCCGTACCCGCACCGTGTACACCGCCTGGCTGTACACTGGCGCGTTGTCGTTCGCGTCCAGCACGACTACATGGATCCGCGCCGTGCCCGTCCGCGCTGGATCCCCGCCGTCCACCGCCGTCAGCACCAGGTCGTGAAACGCGGCTTCTTCCCGATCCAGTGCCTTCGCCAAAAGCAGGTCGAGACGTTTTTCCCCATCGGAGGCAGTCTGGACGTCCAGGGAGAAGTGCTCGTCGCCACTCATCTCGTAGCGCTGCAAGGAATTGCTTCCGCTGTCCGGATCATAAGCCTCAGCCAGGGCAAAACGCGACCCTACATCTGTTGTCTCGGGCATTATTACCTCCAGCTGCACTTCCTTGAAAATGGGCGCGTTGTCGTTAATGTCTCTAATTTCCACCTCGACTGCATAAACCTTCATTTCGCTCTCCACTATCATCTCACAGCGCAACATACACTCATCTGCGGCTTCACAGAGTTGCTCCCTGTCGATGCGTTCTGCCGTCACTAAATGGCCGGTCTTCTCGTGCAGAGAAAAATACTGTCTCCTACCTTCGGAAACGACGCGGGCGCCGGGGTTGCGGAGCGCCGATAGCTCCAGCCCCAGGTCCTTGGCCACGTCGCCCACGAAGGAGCCCTTCTGCATCTCCTCGGGGATCGAGTACCGCAGCTGCCCCCACGACACTTCCCACGCCGCCACCAAGGCGCACCACAGCAGCTCTCGCCCTGGCGCCCCGCTCATTGCCCGGCCGAGCAGGACGCGCCTCTGCTCCACTCCTCCGCCTGCACTGCGCCGCGCGGGCCCCGCACGGTCCGCGCCCGGCAGAGAACGCAGTGCGCCGAGTCCTGCCGGGAGGCTGCTGCCTGCCGCCTTGGGCTCAGGATGGATCTCTCCGCGAGCCGCGACACGGCGGGCGGGGCGGCTGCATCTCGCCACGCTCTGCTCCTGGTGAACAGCGGCGCCCGCAGTCTCACCCGACAATTGCAGCACTGTAGGATAGATTCAGACTGGCCCAGGATACCCAAACAGTGTCTATTTCTCTTTTCATTTATGTCTTTTAAAAATATTATTATTACTACTCTTTTCATAAGGGAAGAGACTCTCTTCCCCTTGTGAGATGCATCTTTTGTTTTCCTTCGTGACAATACGTCATTAGGTAAGTACACACTACACAAACTTAGCCTAGTTACATGCGTCCATAATTCCGGCTAACCTTTGGTCTGCCCATCAATTTTACTGCTCGGCTGGGCGTCCAGGCACGTCCGGTTTGTGTGGAATGTATCAAAAAGCAGCTGTCACTGACATTACACATTTTTCTGAATGATCACCTAATGGTACAGTAGTATCCGCTGTCATCTCAAAGAGTACAGAGGAGGTGGACTACACCGAGTGCTTGCTGCCTGGCGTTGCAAGAAGTGTTTCACAAAGACAGGACAGGGCCTGCTGCCATTCCACTGCAAGTCACAATTTTCTACGGGAAGGCTCTGATCCGCCACTCTTTCCCAAGAGAAGGGAAATGGGTTAGCTTCCTTGATAAGGCCACCAAAAAGGACAGTGGAACTCACTGAGGATAACGAAGCACAGCATCAACAAGAGCGTACGAGAAGGAGAGGGAAAGTAAATAAAGACCCAATTTGAATGTAAGAATGTGATCCGCGTATAATAGGGGTTATTATCAACCGTCAGATTATAATGGCTGCTTTTTCCCAGTTAATATATTCATCCCTTTCAATAATTTGCGGAAAAGAGTAATACAAGGCTGAAATTACCACTTTGGTAAATTCTATTCAGAAAAAAAAAATCCCTTTACGTTATGCAACAACATTCCTGTTACACTTGCATCTTCACCCAGATACATATTTTCAGGTCTTTCAGGAAGTTGCAGAGATGAGTAGTAAGAGAGTGAAAGTGCAATCCAGCTTAGAAAATAATAATAGTTATAACGTATAATGCTTTTTCCCATACAAAGGTCATTTCCACAGGAGGAGATATTGCACTTTATATCCCCACCCCTCGTCTAATCTTAGAAAGCCAAGGTGGAAACGGAAAGACAAACGACTTCATTCATAGGAACACAGTTCTGCTACTCATGACAACATGCTGACCTAAAGCGACGATTTGATATGAACTCATTTCTCCCTGCAAACATAACAAAACCATATAAACCCAACATCAGTTCATCCTCCCGGGGCGAAGCCACTACAGATAGCATGATAAGGGTCGTCTCAGCCAAGCGCTCGTCGTCCCACTGAAAATACATTCACATGGCGAATTCACAGTGGCGAATACTTAGCCATCTATACTGCTAATCAAATCCAAAGATATCTCTTCAGGGAAAACAAAACAAAACAAAACACCGTCACCTTTCCTGACGCTCAAAGCAGCGCTACTCCTAAGCCCATGGTGTCCCAAGGATGCCGACTCGCGTGTTTCCTGGTGACGCAGGGGCACCGTGTTTAACTCCCTGCAGTGAGACATCAGAAGAGCGACCAACCTTTCCCTTTGCAGCACTCAAGTGCAAACGGCAGCGGCCACGTGGTGCCCCGGAAATACACGCATAGGAACAGACATATTTGGTGAAGAGGAACATAAGGGAAGGAAGGAGAAGAGGCCATAGGATAAACAGTATCACTGCCTTCTCTAATCCATCAAGATCTACCTTCACCTGAGCATAAAAGACACGAAGAGTATGCAGAGGAATCATGTCCGCATAGAAATAATGTCTCCCCAATCTTCCAGTTCAAGCACTTCCGCGCCAAAACAGCGACACCGTTTGTTTCTTTATAAAGAAGTCAGACTTCGATCACGATCAAGAACACAGCTTTGTCGACCCATCACCGACACGCACTCAACTTTCTTCTGAAAAGAAAACTTTTTCCTTCAGCACAGAGGTCCATTCCGCAGTCCCCAAGTGCAGAATCTCACTATACACAATAAGAAGCCACGTTTGTCGTTACTAACATTTGCTATAATGTACGGAACAAATATCCGCTGAACCTTTCAGCTGAACCTACACGTCTCATTTCTAACGAAATGAGAAGTAGCTTCGTTCACTTCCCGTCTTTAGACAAAGAGAGAAAAATATTAGTTTTTCCCTTCTTGACAAATAATATGTTCCCATTGCAACAGACAAATGGAAAGTAAAAAAGAAATAATATGCGTTAAAAAAGATTGAGAAGCCTACAGAGGGAAAAGTGGAACTGTATCAAGTATGAGTTATGCGAGATCTCATGGGCTGAAAGGGTGGGTGTTCAAATACCCAGGCCATTCATTGTGGCAACATTACATTAGTAATTCTTAAGATAGGTTTCAAACGACAAATATATCCGAACAACTTTATGGTGTATTCTCCGCGGCATATTTCCGAAAGAGTTTCCAACAGGACCTTTGGAAAGCACTTGCGGCTCTTAAAACTATAGCACCGGTATAGAATCGTTCCACTCATGCATGCACTCAGTTCAATGGCCACCGCTCTTCCGTATTTAATACAGAAATATAATCGTGAAGAAAAATCAATTGATGCTAAAGTAAAACAAAAATATAAATGATCAAGAACAGAGGAGGATGACGGTCATACAGACCTGCAGGGAGTCGGAATCCGCGGAAGGCTCCGCCGGGGTGCCGCTGCTGCTGGCCATGAGCATCGCGGGAGGGTCCCCGCCGAGAAGATCGTCGACGGCGCGGCTGGGCAGCGGCGCCGGCAGCAAGGCGCACTCGGCCACGGCGCGTGCCGGCGCCACGCACAGGTTGTAGGAGTAGGGCAAGGTGCCCTCGCAGAAGTCGGCCGGGAAGGCGGGTCCGGCCACGGAGAAGCGCTCGGCGCGCAGGCAGCGCAGCACGGCGGGCGGCCCGGCGCGCCGCAGTCGCGCCGCCACGGCCAGCGCCACGCTCAGCACGAACAAGGCGCAGAGCAGCGCGAGCGCCAGCACCAGGTAGAACTGCAAGTCCGACGGCGACTCGGCGCCCGCCGCCCGCTCGCTCAGCGCCGGCAGCGCCTCCTGCAAGCTCTCGGCCAGCACCACGTGCAGCGTGGCCGTGGCCGACAGCGCCGGCTGCCCGTGGTCCTTCACCGCCACCACGAGCCGCTGCCTCGCCGCGTCGCGCTCCGACACGGCCCGCGCCGTGCGCACCTCGCCGCTGTGCAGCGCCACGCGGAACAGCGCCGGCTCCGTCGCCTGCACCAGCTCGTACGAGAGCCACGCGTTGCGCCCCGAGTCCGCGTCCACCGCCACCACCTTGGACACCAGGTACCCGGCCTCGGCCGACCGCGGCACCACCTCGAACGGGCCCGACACGACGCTCGACGAGCCCGGCGATCCCTGGGTCGCTGCCGTCGGCCACAGCACGTGGGGCGCGTTGTCGTTGAGGTCCAGCACGAAGACGCGCACGGTCGCCGTGGAGCTCCGCGACGGCGAGCCGCCGTCCTGCGCACGCACCTCCACGGCGAACTCGCGGCACTGCTCGTAGTCGAAGGAGCGCTGCGCGTACAGCGTGCCGCTCCGCGCCTCCACCGACACGTAGGGCGCCGCCGCTGCCGATGCTACCGCCTCGCCCGCGCTGCCGCCCACCAGCCAGTAGCTCACGCGCCCGTTGGCGCCCGCGTCCGCGTCGCGCGCCCGCACGCGCAGCACCGCCGCGCCCGCCGCGTTGTTCTCCGACACGTAGGCGCTGTAGGCGGCTTCCTCGAACACGGGCGCGTTGTCGTTCACGTCCGACACGGACAGCGACAGCGTCGTCCGGCTCGACAGTGACGGGCTGCCCCGGTCGCTCGCCACCACCGTCACGTTGTGCTCGGACGCACGCTCCCTGTCCAGCGCGCTCGCCGTCACCACCTTGTACGAGCTGCCCGACGACGCCACGATCGACAGCGGCGACTCGCCCTCCAGCTCGCACCACACCTTCCCGTTCTCGCCAGAGTCTTTGTCTCGCACCTTGATGAGTGCCACCACGGTGCCGGGCGGTGAGTCCTCAGGCACCGAGCTCGACACCGACAGCGTCGTTATCTCGGGTGCGTTGTCGTTCTCATCCGTGATCTCTATGTGTACCTTGCAGTGACCACTTAGACCACCTCCATCTCTAGCCGCTACTCCGAAGGTGTATTCCTTCCGCTCTTCGAAATCCAGAATGCCCACATTGCGGATGTCGCCGCTTTCGCCGTCTATGCTGAAGATATCGCGGACAGCGTCGGGCACGTTGATGAAGGAGTAGGAGACTCGCCCATTGGAACCCGCATCCGCGTCCGTGGCTCGCACCTGCAGCACCAGCGAGCCCGTCGGCACATTCTCCCGCACTCGCGCCTCGTAGGCGCCTTTGCTGAACACGGGCGCGTTGTCGTTGGCGTCTGTCACGTTGATGCGAATCTGGACAGTGCCTGATCTCGCTGGAGACCCGCCGTCCACCGCCGTCAGCACCATCTGAAACGAGCTCTGCTTCTCGCGATCCAAAGCCGCTTCTAACACCAATTCGGGCTGCCTGCTCCATCCGGGCTTTCCTTCACTTCCAATCTGAAGGATGGATTTTCGGTGAGCTGGTAGCTGAGTAGCGAGTTGCTTCCCACATCCGGATCTTGCGCCATCTCCAGCGGAAATCGCGCACCAGGAAGGATTAATTCACCGACCTCCAGATCCAGAGTAGCCTCGCTGAAGACCGGAGTGTTGTCATTGATGTCCTGGATTTCCACGTCGACGTGGAAAACGTTGAGTGGGTTCTGCACCACCGCCTCCAGACTGACCGAGCAGGATGCCGAGTCGCCGCACATTTCCTCCCGATCCAAACGCTCGCTCACGTACAGGTGCCCCGTGTCCGCGCTTACCGCGAAGTAGTGCTTCTCCGAGCTGATCCGCAGCTGGCGTGCGGGCAGATCTGCCGGGCTCAGCCCCAGGTCCCGCGCCAGCGGCCCCACCACGGAGCCGCTGCCCGTTTCCTCGGGAATCGCATAGCGCAGCCGTTCCGGCGCCGCCCGGCAGCCCCAGCAGAGCAGCCAAGCGCACAGCACCACTTCCCCGGCGCCCATCGAGCGCCTGTGCCCGTGCCGCCTCTCCATTTTCACCAGTCCGCGTCGCACTGCGTCCTCTCGTTTCTTCCCTTCTGTCTTTGCCCCTGCCGCAGTCTCGAGACCCGAGCGCGGACCTCCGATCCAGATTGTAAAATATCCTTTAGCTGGGTACGAATTGTGGGGCACGGGAGAATCGTCTTGTTGGGGTCTCGACCCCTCTGCCTTTCGCGCTCGGTCTTTCTCCCCTCTCAGTGGCTTTTTCTGTCCCTGTCGGTTCCGTTCGCTCGGCGCTTTACTAGAGAGCAGCCGCCCTGCGGGAGGCTGCGCCTTCTCCGCCTCGATATGCGGCTCTGTCTGCAGCGCCGCTTCGCATCGGGCAACAGCGGCACCCGGAGGCCCTGCGCCCACACCGCAGCCCACCCGTAAAGGGACAAGTTGCGTTCGCGCTCTGCCCACGGGAGTTCGTCATTCATGATTCGAATCCTGAGGGCATCAGCATGTGCCACTCCGGTCTGTCACAGAGGGTCGCCTCCGGGAAGCAATCCGTCATCTTCTCTGCAGTGTGCTTTGGTAAATCAGCGGCCATGTTTCTCTTGCAAGAATTCTTCTTGCAAGAATTATATATTTTCTTCAGATGTGTGCATCGCCCAATTGCACACGTACTCCCCAAAGTACGTCCAGATTCCTTATTTCCAGTAACAGTTCCCATAAATGTTACCGTAAATGCAGAAATAATTTTCAAGTTAATGCCCAGCTTCTCTCTACAGCCTTGAGTGCTTCATGGTTTAAATTTCCTTGGAAAGAAACGTGTCTCAGGACTCTTGATCCCAATATCCACATGTAAATGCCAAGACTAGAGTATCCTTTTTGACAAGACCACTGCAAACTTCCCTAAGCACTCATGAGCTGAGGTTTTGACTCTCAAAGATAGCACCTAAAGAATATGGACAAGGGAATGCTCAAAGGATTTCACTGTGTTTAGTCTTCCTGAAGGTGAAGGACAGGCACTGCACTCCCACGACTGGTACAGGTTGGAAGTGATGCCAAATTAGAACACCTCTACTCTGAAAGGTAACTACCCCTTCAGAGTAACTACACAGTTTAGGTCTGGGCCTGTTTTGAAGGCCCAGACCTAAACTACATTTTTCTCAGATGTCATGAATCCCTTGAAGGGATTCTCTGTAAAAGCATTTAAATTTCCCTAGTTAATGAGAAACACTCTGGACAATATGTCCTCTCATAAGAATTACCATAGTTATGTAATCTGCCATGCCCTGCTGAAATCTCTAGTGCTTCATCTATACTTTGTGGCCCAAGAATAGGCAGCAGACAGCAGAACATACTTTGTATGAGTGCAAGGGTGATTCCTCACCGTAGGCAAAAAAGTGTCTCCTTAGAATAAAGATGTATTTTAGAGCAGGAGTACAGTCTTTGTAAGACATCTTATTCTAGTTGGAATAAGACGTAAAGATATAAGATGGAAATAACAAACATCTGGAAATTACTTGTCCAGGAAACAACAAACAATTCTCTCTAACACACACAAAATATCTACTAAATTACTACCAACAAGAAAAGCTGTATTATAGGCCAAATAACATGAGACGAATTACAAGAGGTACTGAAAGGTTAAAGTAATTAGAGGAATAACAAGATCTTAGTCTTCCTAAGGCAGTGCACTCCCACAACAGGAACAGGCAGGAAGTGATGCCAAATTAGAACACCTCTGCTCTGAAAGGTAGTTACTGTCAGGGTAACTCCCCAGTTTAGGTCTGGGCCTGCTTTCAAGGTCCAGACCTAAACTACATTTTCTCAGACTTCATGAATCTTCTGAAGGAATTCTCTGTAAAAGCATTTAAATTTCCCTAGTTAATGACAAGCACTCATTCACTCTCATAAGAATGACCATAGTTCTGTTATCTGCATTACTCTGCTGAAATCTCTAGTGCTTCATCCATACTTTGTGGCCCAAGAATAGGCAGCAGACAGCAGAATATACTTTGAATGAGTACAAGGGTGATTCCTCACATTGGACAAAAAAGTGTCTCCCTAGAACAGAGAGGTATTTAACTGTGTCTAACTGGAATAAGATATAAAGATACAATGTATAAATAACTAATATCTGGAAATAATTCATCCAGAAAAAAAGCAAAGAATTCTCTTTAACACACACAAAATATCCACTAGATTACTACCAGCAGGAAAAGCTTTATTGTAGGCCAGAGACCATGAGACGAATTACAAGATGTACAGTAAGGTTAAAACAATGGGAGGAATAACAAGATGTCTCACAGTGCACTCAGGGCCTAAGAGCTCCTGATCCAACTATCTATTCTGAACGGATCCAAGTATCCGTACTGAATGTAAGGGAGGAAGGAAGAGTCTTCTTGCCAAGATTGCTAGGTCATTCATTGAGTTCTCCCTCCTTCCTCTTTTGCCCCAGTGTCATCCCAAAGAAAGATGTATTCCAATACATACGGCATTCAAACATTATTGTTCACACCAACATTGTAAGCTGGATGCAGGCAGAGTGTACCAGCATGACAGCATTCCCACAGAGAGGCAACTGTTCAGAAGACATCCATGACTTCAGACTATCAATTATAAAACACCACACAAATAATCACAGAAAAAAAATCCCAGAAATAGCATCTCTTGGAGGCCTTGGAGAAATGGGAGATATACACAGAAATTTTCCAGCTCCTTCTCAGTGCTAAAACAGCAATACAACCCAGTATTGGCTGTTTCTGAACATATATAACTCCTAGGTCAAGATCAGAATGGGCTGCAACATGGCCACACATCTCTTGACGTGCATCATGTTGGAAGCATATGTCTCCACAAATAAATAAATAAATAAATAAAACTCCTATTCTCTGGAAGAAAATATTTACTTCCAAAGTGCACATCTACTTCCAATATCAATCATTCACAGGAATATCTGAATAAGGCACAAAAGGTAGTAACCCAAGTAGTAACATGGCACAGGCTTTGAAGATCTGACTCAAGGAATAGGCCCAATCTTGTGTGAGAAGGCTTCTGTGGTCATTGAGAAGTCTCCCAGAGGAGTAGCAAACGGAAAGTACTAGATGTCACACGGTAGAGAAGTAGTGAAATAAATGAGCCCTCATGATAAAATATCTGTAGAGTCCTCATCATTCCATATCACCCATCACACTGCAAGCAGAAAGCATAAAATCACTCTACACATGGTAGGGCATAAGGACAACCCTCAGTCACTTCTTAATGCAAATGTATATACAGGACAAAGAGAGAAAGTATCACCACTGAAGCAGAAGCATAGGAAAAAGAGCTACTTGGTAGGGAATGGAGGGGAAATCATAAGTCTTATTAACTGAAACTCAGTGTTATGGTAAGTCTTAGTTTCTTCTCTTTACTTTCACACACTGTGAGAAATTCTGGTTAAAGTCCTCTGCTTCATTTGCATCTGCCATAAATATCTGTCTTCAGAGGGTTGTAAGCTTGTGTTGGGAATTAAAGTATTCACTGCAAAACAAACCTGACAACTTCAACATGAAAGTCCACTCCATAAGGATCAACAAGGAAGAGTTCAAATAGGACTTCAAGCTTGAAGATGCCCCAAGGACAGGAACATATCCCACGAAAAGCTGTACTATAAGCCAAAGAACATGAGACAAATTGCAAGATGCACTGTAAGGTTCAAGTTAGGAGAGGAAGAACAAGATGTCTCACACTGCACATTGGGCCTAAGGGACCCAAATCCAAGTATCTGAATGGACCATGAGAAAGAAGGTAATTGTCTTCTTGCCAAGATTGCTAGGGCATTCATTGAGTTCTCACTCCTTCCTCTTTTGCCCCTGATGTCATCCCAAAGAAAGATGATACCAGTACTACCAGCTATCCAAGCACACATATAAACATTATTGTTCACATCAACACTGTAACACATGCAGAGAGTATCAGCATGACAGTATTCCCACTGAGACACAATTGTTAGAAGGCCTCGGTGACTTTGGATCATCAGTTACAAACCACCACACAATAACACCACTGAAGAAGGTTCCAGAAATGGTATCTGCTGGAGGCCTTTGGAGAATGTGAGAGATGCACAGAAATTCTCCTGCAACTTCTCAGTGTTGGCCATCTCCAAAAAGACACAGATATCAGTTGATTCACATCCTACAATGCACTGAAGAGGTGCAAAACTGGAACAAACATATTCCAACAGCAGGAGTTATACATTAACATATTTTTGGAGTACAGTTGTAGCCATGGGCAATGTTTGCTGAACTGCACTCCTCCCAAACTCATGGGTCCATTGAAACGGTGATATAGAGCTAACACAAAATAAGAACTAAAAACCTATTCCATCCACAATGTGAATTCACTTGTCCCAGACCAATGGTATTTCAGTAAGCAGCCAACAGCTCTCAAAAATCAATAGGAAAGGCCTGTGGGTTCAACAAGTCATACTGCAACTCCAGTGAACACACAGAATGCACTTTTCTGACACTCCTGGTTGACCTCAAATGGCATTTTTCACAATGTTTTGCAGCCATTAAGTTTAGGGTCTGTCATACTTGTTCCTCTTGACTCTCTCATCACTACATTATTGTGGCCATGAGCACATGGAACTAGCTATCCAGGACACTAGTGATTTCAGTTTCTGCCAGTGCAAGCTGTGACTCTTCCCCAAGAATTTGCAGCCTCAGAGCCCTCCACAAATGCAGTCTCGTGTACTAGTTGGCAAGCCACTTGGCCTTTCTTGCCTGCAATGCAGAGAGANCTTTGGAATCCGTATGTCACCTGCCTTTTCTCAGGACATACATACAACTCTGTCATATGTTAAGATCACCTCTTGAAGTGGACAAGTATCTAAAGAGATACCCTCCTCT
>VWPW01016585.1:0-20148 GCA_013389825.1 Crypturellus undulatus
GGCAGCTGAGCCGGAGCCACCTTAAGGCGCTGGGGCCTGCAGGGCCGCACAGCGCCGCTGGGGCTGGAGGGTGCTCTGGCCCCGCCATGGCGCTGTTGCGGCGGCTGCTGGGGCCAACGGGGCCCATAGGACACCGCGGCTGCTGCACCCAGGTGGGATCTCGTTGGGGGCCGGTGGTGTGGAGCCCTGGGGCTGCCGGGGGCTCCCTTGGCACCCACCATGATGGGACTGCGCTCTCCACAGCGCCCACTGCCCCCCAGCTTCCTGGAGGCTTTGCAGGCCGTGGCTGGGACACCCAATGTGTCGTCAGCCAGCGCGGTGCGGGAACAGCATGGCCGCGACGAGTCCATGCACAGGTCAGTGCCGGGGCTGCGGGAGTCGAAGGGGCCCTGCACAGCCTGACCCCTCGTGCGAGTCTCCCTGCATGGCCCGTCCTGCCTTCCCCCCTCAGGGGTCCTTGCACAGCCAGCCCTGTCCCGTGTCCTCCACTGAGGGCTCCTCGCACAGCCTGTCCCAGCCCACGTCTCCCACTGAGGGTTCTTTGCTCAGCTCAAACCTATCCTGTCCCATTCAACTCCTACTCCCAGCGAACTCCCCTGCACGCTGCCCTGCTCCGAGGCTCTGGGTCCTGCCAGCCCCACAGGCTGCACCTTGGCTCCAAGGGGCAGTCCTGGCCCCCAACCCAGCCCCCCAGATCCCCCCACCCCCGGTGTGGGCAGTGCTGGGCATGGGGCCACAATGTCCCCGCTCTGGCTCCCACTGCATCCCAGCTGGGTGCCAGCAGGGGCTGCTCCGCCCACTGTGTCGCTGCAGATGTGCCCCCCCGGATGTGGTGGTGTGGCCGCAGGATGTGGGGCAGGTGCAGGAGATGGCTGCTCTCTGCTACCGCCATGATGTGCCCATGGTGCCCTTCGGCACCGGCACAGGCCTCGAGGGTGGTGTCAACGCCGTGCAGGTACGGGGCTGGTGGCACGAGGGCCGTGGGGCAGCCGTTCTGTGGGCCCCGCTGAGCCGGCCTGGTGCTCCAGGGCGGCGTGTGCTTTGACCTGAGCCGCATGGACCGTGTCACGGAGCTGCGTGTTGAGGACTTCACAGTGGCGGTGGAGCCTGGCGTGACGCGCAAGGCCCTCAACAGCTACCTGCGCTCCAGCGGGCTCTGGTTCCCCATTGGTACCATGCGGACGTGGGGGTGACACAGCAGGGAGGGTCTGGAGCACCAGGGGAGCCGAGGGGCCACAGGAGTTGCTGGGCACAGCTACCACCAGCCCATGCATTGCCCCTGCAGACCCGGGAGCGGATGCCTCACTGTGTGGCATGGCAGCCACAGGCGCCTCGGGCACCAACGCCGTGCGCTACGGCACCATGAAGTCTAATGTGCTCAACCTGCGCGTGGTGCTGCCAGATGGGCGCCTGCTCCACACGGCCGGGGAAGGCCGCCACTTCAGGTAGTCACGGGCTTGGCGATGGGGCTGGTGCCGGCACCGGGGTGACTGCCCTCACCCGGTGCCCACGGCAGGAAGAGCGCAGCTGGCTATGACCTGACGTCGCTCTTCGTGGGTTCTGAGGGCACCCTGGGCTTCCTGACGCGGGCAACGCTGCGCCTGCACCCTGTCCCTGAGGCTGTGGTGGCGGCTGTCAGCGCCTTCCCCAGCGTCCAGGCAGCCGTGGACTGCACCGTCAGCGTCCTGCAGGCTGCTGTGCCTGTGGCCCGCATCGGTGGGTGGCCAGGAAGGGTGTCCACGGCACAAAGGGTGCCTTCCCCGTGCCACAAAGCTCATGGTGCCTCCCTTGCCCCAGAGTTCCTGGACGACGTGATGGTGGACGCCTGCAACCGCTACAGCGGCCTGCAGCTCTCTGTGGCAGCCACGCTCTTCATGGAGCTCCACGGCTCCCAGCAGAGCGTGGCTGAGCAGGTCCGGCAAATAGGTAGTGCTGGGGGAGATGGCGAGGCCGGGCAGCTCAGTGCCCACGGCCAGGGCCCCACAG
Source organism: Crypturellus undulatus (assembly GCA_013389825.1). Lineage (NCBI taxonomy): Eukaryota > Metazoa > Chordata > Aves > Tinamiformes > Tinamidae > Crypturellus > Crypturellus undulatus. The sequence goes on from VWPW01016585.1 coordinate 1,987, forward strand.
CTCCCGTGTCCCCACCACAGAGGAGCTGGTGCAGCTGCACAGCGGCTCCAGCTTCGTCTGGGCTCAGGGCGCCGAGGAGCGTGAGCGGCTCTGGGCCGCTCGCCACAACGCCTGGTATGCAGCACTGGCCCTGCGGCCCGGCTGCAAGGTGAGCGACCCTGGCAGGGCCTGCACAGCAGGCTGCATGCTCAGTGCCACTGGGGCAGGCTCCGGCGGCAGCAAGACCTGGGCCCCTCTCCAGGGCTACTCCACGGACGTCTGTGTGCCCATCTCCCGGCTGCCCAACATCGTGGTGGAGGCCAAGAGGGACCTGGAGGAGTCTGGCCTCACCGGTAGGCCAAGGGCACCCATCTTTCCTGGACTAGGGATCATGCTGAGCCCTGAATGTGGCCGTGTCCCCACAGGGCCCTTGGTGGGACATGTAGGTGACGGGAACTTCCACTGCCTCCTCATCTTCGACCCCGAGGACCTGGACGAGACCCAGCGTGTCAAAGACTTCACCAGCCGCCTGGGCAGGTGGGTGTAGGCAACACAGGGCTGCGCCGGGGCCACCCGCAGCCCCTCCTGACACCACCATCCCGCAGGCGGGCGCTGGCCTTGGATGGCACCTGCACTGGGGAGCATGGCATAGGACTGGGCAAGCGGGAGCTGTTGCACGAGGAGGTGGGTGAAGAGGGCCTGGCCACCATGCGCCAAATCAAAGCCGCTCTGGACCCCAAGAACCTCATGAACCCCGGCAAGGTGCTGTGACCCTGTCGGAGCGCCTGCCTGCCCCAGGGACTTGTCCTGCTCCCAGGGCCCCATGGCCCCCGGTCCCCCAGGATGTGGTCTGGTGGGTCACAGTCCTTGGAAAACTCCAATAAACCAAACACGCTGCTCTCTGTGTCCTCTGTCATTGCCTTCGGGCTCCGGACTGTGGTGCCCATGGCCGCAGTGCGCCCAGCACCGTGCAGCTGCAGCCACCGTAGCCGTGCCAGGCGCTGCCGGGCCCTGCGCCCCGACAGGCAGTGCACGCTGCACCAAGAAAGCCAGTGAAATAAAATAACAGTGACTATTTTATTGAACATTGTTTTAATACCATATCAAAACACCTTGACTAATGAAGGAAGCTTCCCCCCAAGCTCTGAACTCTTTGTTTGTCATCATTGTTTGTTTGTTTTCCAGGAGTTTTTTCATATATAAATACAGAAACGTTTCCCGCAGGGGCACGGCCACCGGCAGGGGAGGTCTCACCAATGAAAACGAGTCCGCCGCGCTGGGAGGGGATGGGGACAGGGCCGCGTTGCAATAAAATGCCTCAGCTTCAGCACCCTGTGCAAGTGGGGAAAGGCATCAAAGCGACTCTCGTGGCTGCATGAGAGACCGCCAGTGCCTGGACGAGGCCCTCACAAGCATGGGGCTGGCAGGAGCCTTCCCGGCCCCTTCCTCCAGGCTTTCGCAACTCAGAAGGCAATGGAAAGGAAAAGGGGTAGAGGGGGTGTTTTTGGCAACAAGGAGTCCGACGGCGACGGGACGGGGGCGGCAGGAGGCTGCGGCTGTTCAGTCTCTGAGTGGTTATAGCTGAGTTAAAGAATGACCAGTCTGTAAACATCACCGGGGCAGGGAAGCTCAAATTCGAAGAACACACCTGTCAACACGAAGCTTTTTTTTCTTTTTTTTTGTTGGTTTTCTCTTGTTGTTGTAAACACTTGAAAGACAGACCCCTCCCCCCCGCCCAGCGCCTCTGCAGGGGAAGAGCAGTGGCCCCACTCCGGGCGTGGGGCAAAGTCCCTGTCTCACACTGCCAGGTCCGGGTCAGTGATCTCCAAAAGGGAGACGGGACAGAAGAGAAAATTCCCGTTAGTCAGTGCAAAAAAAAAACCAAGCAGAGCCCCTGGGTGCCAGGCGAGTCCGGGCGGGAGATGAGGGTGCCAGCGAGAAATACCGCGTGCTCCGTTTGGCCGGCTGTCCCCTGGCAGCTTCTCCGTTCGCTTTGGGAAGGAAAGCCAAACATCATGGCAGGGTTTCGGCCAAGGGCGGCGAGAGCGGCCCCACAGCCTCCCTGGTGGGCAGGGTTCTCCCCGTGCTGGCAGGCGCAGAGGTCGCTCTGCTTTTCAGACACTGTCTCTTCTGGATGTTATATATATATTTTTAATCCTTTAAATTAAAAAAAACCCACACAAATAAAAATAATAAAATAAAATAAAAAATCGCCGTTGTCCCAAGTGGATTCAAGTTTCTGTTTTTTTTTTTTCTTCTTCTTCTTCTTCTTGAGGAATTTGAAGTCAACCCAAAACTCCAGACGGGGCGGATGGGACAGGGAGAGGAGGTACAGCAGGTATAGCAAGGTGCCCTGCGGAGACAGAAATGAGCCCGGGTGAGCGTCAGCACAGCACGGTCCACACCGCGGGTGCAGGAGGCACGGCCACCCCATTGTCCGGCTCCTGGCCCTACTGAGACACATCTGTTCCCCTCCAGTAGCCGACCCACTCCAGGACACGCTCGGAAAGGGGGTTGAGACCATCCATGCTCCTGCCTGCCCTAGCAGAGCACAGGTCCCTCCATGAAGCCGCTTGTGGGCGAGCACTGCTACAAACACCTCCCGAGGGCCCAGCACTAATGCTAGGCGGGAGAACGCGTCCTGTGGAGCAGTGCAGCCAAATGCCGTGGGCTCACCACAAAAACGGCTGCTTTCCACGCTGCTGGCATGGGTCGAGGCAGTGCTAGCACACCGCTGCGCTCACCTTAAAGAGAAGTCAGCAAGCACGCCCAGGGGGTCAATCAGAAGGATGCTCTGGGCAGGATCTGTTCACTTCAAACCATGAATCTATACAACTGGAGAAAGGAGAGCGCGTCACATGCCATGCCCCACAGCACCAGGCCCCGGCCTGCCCCCTCAGAGCCCCTCCACGCTCTCGGACATCCGTGAACACCAGGGAGAGGTGGGCAATGGCAGATGCCACCTGCCTCGGTGCTGTCCTCTTCCACCTGACATGGGCCCTGTGCCAAGTCCCATCACACCAGTGCTCAGCAGCCCTGCACGGTACCTTTTGTGGTAAATGCAGAGGCAGGGCAGCCTGGCTATCGTGTCCCCCTGCAGCAGCTCCTCCAAGCAGATCACGCACTCACCGGCGTCCTTGGTCAGCACGTCATCTGGGAGCAGAGCAGAGTGGAGCGGTGAGACGTGCTGTGCCACGGCAGCGCACTTCCCCCGGGTATGAGAGCCAGCCCGGGCATGGCGGGACAGGACGGGAGAGTCACCCAAGCCACCCTGAGCAGCAGAGCTTGAAGCAGGCTTGCCCACCCAGCGCTCACCCCACCAGATCTTGCTGCCAGGCAGATGAGGTTTGAATTATCCCCTGGGGGAAGGCAAGTGACCTGCTGCAGCGTCTGCCGTGGAGATCACATGTGCCCTCCCTTAGCAGGCAAGACATCCGGCCAGGATGCTCTGGCCAGCACCGCACGCCATGGCGAGCCACACAGGGGACAGGGCAAAGCCTTGTCCCGCACGCAACGGGGCTCGCAGTGCCCGGTGCGGCGCAGGGCCCGGCTCGCCGCACGGCTCAGCTGGAGTGCAGCCCTCTTGGCACAGCCATGCAGGGCCACCTGCCCGGGCTGCCTGCGGCAAGCGTCTCTCTCCAGCCTGCTCGGAGCCGTCCCCACGCGGCAGGACGCGGTGTCCCCGGCGCAGCCTGGCTGTGGGCACTTACCGTTGTAGGAGAGGCGAGGTTTACTCAGACACATGATAAAGTGCATTTCCATCTCGTCAGAAGCCACAGATTTGGAGCAAATGGGGCACTTGAAACCTGGGGGGAGAGTGGCACGAAGAGCCATGAGCGCAGGGAGCCGAGACGCCAGGGGAGCTGGCCAGCGCCCTGCCCGCGGGCAGCCCCTCACCTGCCGCCTGCATGGTGCCACGGCTCGGCAGGCACATGCTCGGCGTGGGGGGACGGCACCCAAGCCTGCGCCGCTGTGCCCGCGCCCAGCCCGCGGGCGCCTGCCAGGGCAGTGCACACGTGGCCGTCAGCTGCTCCCCAGCCTTAAAGGGCGAGTGGCAGCCGCGCGCGCAGCTGGGAGCCCCCTGCGACCCTGGGGGAAGGCCCCTTGCTGGGGCAGCCCGTGACCACTGCCAGCTCTGTCCCTCCCTGCCCTGGGCATCGTGGCCGCCCAGCTAACGCTCTGCTCCCAGGCCCGATCCCCGTTGCCCCCGGTCCCAGCTCAGCCTGACCACCTGCCAGGGCACCCGGCCTGCTGCCACCCCGCATTTGCCCTGCCCTGGTCCCCGCTCTGCCAGGCTGACCCCAGCACCCTCTGTGCATCTCACTAATCTCCCTTGAGCTCCTTGTCTCGTTCCTCTCAGCTAGAGCAATTAAGAGCCATCTGGGAGCTGCTGATGCTTTTGCCTCCTTCCAGACACCCAGAGGCATTTCTTAACTAGGGATACAGCTTTGCTCTCCACCATCCTGTTAGCCCACATCCTTATCCCATTTACGGCCCTTCAACTAGTTTTCAGGCACTGGGGACAAAGTCCAAACACAATCAAGTTTAAGGAACTCGGCAAGCTAGAAAACTGGGAAGGGGGTTGCAAGTCGCACTCCCAAGGGCCGGGCGCCCCCTGCACTCCCGCTGCTACAAGGAAAGTCAGGAGCGCTCGGGAGAGCCCAGGTGGGAGGGAGGCAGCGGATAATTTAAGAACCCAGTGTCAGAAGCAGATCAGGTCGGACTGCAGTGCTCACAGAACACAGAGTCTGTCCAGCGCCGCAGGGAAAAGCAGTGACCACACGTCCCGGAGGGAAGGATTACCGTTCCCATGGCCCTGCCAGCCGCAGTCAGGGCAGGCGTGGTGAGGGCGAGCGGCTCAGCACCTGCGCGCGCCCCCGGCACCAGCAGCCACAAACAGGGACTGCTTCACAGAGCGAGGAAGGCCGGGAGGGAGGCGCCAAGCAGCCTGCCCCTCCGCAGGGCTCCCATCTCGCAGCACAGCACAGCGACGGGCAGCAGTGTGGCTGACGTCAGAGTACAACCGAGAGGAGCAGTCGATGCTCAGGGGAGCTGCAAACCCGGGAGCGCCTCAAGTCCAACAACTAGTGGCGAATGACCCTGAGGCTGGGAGAGGCGACGTCCTCTCCGCGGTGCCGCGGAGCAGGGCTGCCCGGCCACAGCCGTGGCCTACAACACAGGTCTGTTCCCGAGCCACGCGGTGGGCACGGGTCAAATCGCCTCATCTTCGGCCTAAATTTACTCCCGATCGATTTATACCTGTCTCTTCTCATGTCAGCAGTACCCATGAGCTTAAACAGCTTTTTTTTTTTGCCTCCCAGGCGCTTACCCTCCTGGTATATTTATAGAGAGGGCTCAGATGGCCTTCAAGCCCGTCTTCGGCAGGCCCCAACAAGCCTCCCCTCGCAACAGCCGTTCCCAGCCCCCAAGCTGAGCGGATCCCACACCAACGTGGCCGTCGGGGCCATTCCTGGTTCCTGTGAGGGGAGGCCCCCCTGCAAGGTGGCATCCACGCAGCAATACGTGTCACAGCACAGAGCGGAGGGGACGAGGGGGTGACGCGACGCTGCCACTCAGTCCGCGGCCCTTTAAGACCTCGTTTTCTCCGGAGCTGCCTGTTGTGAAACAGCCCTTGGTTGGGGCTGTTTCCCGTCCCCTCCTTCTTTTTTCCCGTGCTGGCACGCTATTTTAAACAGCTGCCCCAGATCTGGCAGCACCTTGAAGGCATCGTACGAGCCGGGCATGCAGGGCCGCAGGAGGGTGCATCGTGGCAGCCTCCCCGCGGGCCAGAGCCCGGCAAGGGCGGTTCTGCAGGGCAGAGATGTTGGGAGCCGAGGGAAGGAGCAGGATAAATGGGGCTGGGATGATCGGAGCGGGCAAGTCCGGCCCATGGCCAGGACGCAGCCAGCGAGTTTATTTTGGGACTCCAACGAGCTCTCAGGAGAAGGCGATTGCACACATTGCCCTGCTAGAGCTGAGCGAGGCCGCAGCAGCCACCCAGCTCTCTGTGCCGTGACGGCAGCCCCACAGACACGATGCGCGGGTGGGCACGTGGCTCAGTGGCACTAGGGACACAAGTGCTGGGAGGTTGAGCTGCGCCAAGGAAGGGCCAGAGCCCTCTCTGGGGAGATGTCAGGCAGTGGAGGTGACAGTGTCCTGCAGGAGCCCATCCCCAGCTCAGCAGCAGGACATTGGTGTCAGGGCCACTGAGGCCGCCGCAGCCACGTCTGCCTCACTGCCTGCCCAGAGCAGAGCAGAGCCGAGCCCGGCTCGCGGGAGCTCCCGCTCGTCATGGGGCCAGCGGTGGGGCAGCGGCTCGGAGCCCACCCGCCCAAGGCAGGTGCCGTTGGACAGGCCCCTGCCGGGCCCCAGTATTTTCCATGATCCCCAAAATCCTGCTGAGGACAAATCATGTCGAGGGGAACGGGAGGAGACCACGTGCCAGGGCCTGGTGACCCTGCTCTCTGAGATACCTTCTCTCCGAGATACCTTCTCTCTGAGCAGGGAGATTGGGACACAGGCAGGTATCCCCACAAGGTCCCCTCCAAGGCTCTCTGCCTCCTAGCAGGGCGCCCAGGACTAACTTGCAGGGTCACTTCCAAACGGCCTTGGGGTTAGCAAGGACCTGCCGTTCTTGGGTCCTGAGGAGCCCCACCAACACAAATCTCACAGGTGACCCATGGCAGACCCAGCCCAAGCCCCCTTCCACCATCGAGTCTCCTGGAGCTGACTCCTCCTCCAGCAGGACCGAGCTGTGAACTCCCCGGTGGCACGTCAGATTCGAGGACACGGTGCAATGCAGGAGACTGGGAGTGCCAAGGGCTTTCCAGGGCTGCAAGACATACATTGGCAGGTGATATCATCTCTCCAATGGCTTGGTCTAGAAACCGTGAGCAAGCAGTACTTACGCTCTCCAAGGGCTAATGCCCTCGGAGTATTTTTAGGAAGGTTAGATGGTTAATTTTAGAGAGCCACATGAAGTAGAGCTGGGAACCTTTGAAGCCTCCACCAGGTCCTAAGAGAGCGCAGTAGTTAACCCTGGTAGTGCCAGAGGCAGCACAGTTCAGGCCAGGAGCTTTTAGGGAGAGTGGGAGGCTGAAGACACGTTTCCAGCAAATGCGGCCTTAGAAGCACAGCCGAGTTATCCTTGATTCAGAGTTTTTCCTCAAGCAGAGCTGGCACCCTCCTGCCTCCTCCTGCCTTCCTCACCTAGGGTATGGCACACGCATGGCATGCACAGGGCTTCTGAAGGATGCCAGTGAGCCCCAAAACATAGGGTTGCCCAACAACCACTCCAGGTTTTGCTTTGATGCAGGGAGAGGTGCAGCAGACAGAGCAGTTGTGCCTCCATGGGCACCCAGAGCCTTCGAGAAGGTGCTGATACGGCCTCCAAGAGTTAGGTCAATGACTGACAGAAATTAAGAGTCACCCTGGTGCAGATTATCCTGCAATGGTCATTTCTATCAGTGCCTCAAGGCAGTAGCAGTCACCTTGCCTGGGAAGAACCTGCAACGGGGACACATGTGCCCTGTGTGCTGGGTGTCCCTGCTGGAGCAGGGGCTGGACTGGATGATCTCTAGAGGGCCCTGCCAACCTCAACTGTTCTGGGATCCCGTGGACTCCTATGCAAGCGACATATCGTGCAGAAAACCCAGGACCCGCATGTCTAGTCGGTCCTCTCAGCACAAAGGCAGCCCACACTGCACAAAGCCTGGCCCCAGGGCCTCGGGTTTCCACAGGCAATGCCCGCAGCACTTTGTGCAGCTCGAGGAAGTCACCCAGAACTGTGACACAGTCAAACGTGTCTGCTCCTTCCCGAAGCCCTCAGTGTGCACCCTGACAGGTGCCACACGCTGACAACATAGCTGCCCACTCTGATCCATCCCGAGCGACGGCTTCGCTACAGTTGCGCCAGGCCGGCTCCTGGTGCTTGGGTTTGTTCCCAGTCGTACTGGGCTAGACCCTGGGGATGGAAAATGCTGACCCGGACCTTCTGAGAAACACTCTATATTGGGGGATGAGTTGTGACACTGTTCGCAACGGCACAGACAGACACATACAGTGTTTGCACACCCTCTCCAAACCCTCTGTTCGTTAGATGTGCATGCAGAGGACATATAAATGTAACGGGAGCAAATTTTATCAGTAATTCCTTCCTTTATTTCTGAAATCACACCAGATTCCTCCAGAGGAGATGAAGACTGGCGTTTCCCTGAGAGCACAGCCCAAAGCTTGGTGCTGATAACCCCTCTGATGATGCTGCTGCCACGAGGCTGCTCCTTTCTAAGGCAAATGCAGCAGAAGAGCAACCTGCAGCCCCGTAACACCCCAGGAACTGTGTCCCTGAGCCAGTCCAGTGCAGAGCGCGAAGCAGCGACCTCGCAGTGCCCTCCCAACAGCAACAGCTTTGCTGGCCCAGCCGACCCCTTGGTGCAGCGTGCGCCGGAAGCCACGCGGCCGCTGTACAAGCCAGTGCAAGGGCTCCTGCAGTCAACAGAGCTGTGAAGTTTCCAGCCCCATCCCACTCTCTACAGATCACTTACAGGTTGAGACCAGGTCACTTCGGGATCGCTTACAGCACCGGCGGGACAAGGGGTATGGCCCAGGCATTAGGAGACCCCCAATCTATTTCTAGCAGCTGGACTAATTGCAGGGAACAGCACTTCACTGCTGAGCGGCACCCTGGGCTCTGACAGGAAAACACCAAGTCAGAGCTTGTGGGTTCGGAAGCGAGGAGGAAGGCAGGAATCCCTGAGAAACCTGATCAGAAGCTCCCATGAAACTGTGCCTCCAACAAGCAGGTCTGCTCCGTTCTGCAGGGTGGAAGCGCCCGGACAGAGCATGGGCTGGGCATGGGCAGCCCCTCCTGCTTGGGTTTGACCGGTGGCGCCTCCCGCCCCAGCCTGCTGGGCAATGCGGAGCGCCCATGGGAAGGGCTGCCTCTGCGCAGGGAGGCCGTGCTGGCCGGAGCCTGTTGCAACGGGGATCCGATCCCACCCCGTGTTCTTTGGCAAGGCTATCCCTCAGCCACGCAGAGGCAGCAACTCCGGTGGCCTGTCACTCCTCGCTGGAGTCAGAGCGTGGTTGCAGGCCACGGGCACCTCCCCGATCCTGCCAGGCGCACAACAACATCTGCGCGAGGGGGCACTGGCTGCCCAGGACCCTACGTACCACAGCAGAGGGAGCCGGGGGCGCCGCGAGCCTTGTTGAGCAGGAGCCACTAAGCATGCTCCAAAGTACCTGTCGGCTGCAGGAGTGGTGCCTGCTGCCTACGGAGCCACATCACGCACCCTGTCACCCCATGGGACGCGGGAGCAGAGAAACATCCCTGCATCCTCCTCAGGGGGGTTCAGGTAGGCCTCAGGCTGCCAGATGTCTGCTGGAGGCCTGGCAACCTGAGCAGCCCTCCATGTCTTCCGAGAGCATCCTGGGCTCCCATCCAAGGGTTTTCCTCCCAGCCACAACCTGGCTTCACGGGAGGCCTGCTGACTTGCACCAGGTGAGGCTGCAGCCCAGCACGAGATAAACACAGGAAATATTGGGTCCAAAGATGCAGTTGAAGCGAAGTCCTGGTGCCTTCCCAGTGAAGGAAACTCAACTCATAATCGTCTCCTTGCTTCTTATCCTTTCCCCCACACAGCCTGGAGAGGCTCTGCTGCAGCCTAGCTCCAGCCCTCGCTCCCAGAGCCCTTGGGCCCTGGCAGGCTTTGGATACCACAAGTTCTTGCATATGGAAAAAGAAGTGCCACGTGGGAATCGGAAATAGCACTGGTGCTGGGACACATGCAGAGGCTTAACTCCACTTTTGTGCAAAGCAGGAGCAGGCACGGGAAAAGGACATGGCCAATATGACCAAAAGAGAGGCCCGCTCCAATGGTGACAGGAGCTGCAGCCCGAGGAGAGCAGTGCTCACCAAGGAGCCGTCCTGCTGCCCAGCAGAGGGAAGGAAACCTGCCGAGTCCAGATACTGAGAGCCAACTGCTCCCACTTGGCTAGGAAATAAATTCCCCTTAGTTTAAGGTGATCTCATTGTTTGAGAGCAACAGTCCCAGGAGAGCACAAGGAAGCATGTGGACCGTACACAGGAAGGCACGTTAGCCTCCATGCAGACATGGCCAGCTCTGCAGCAGAACCACTCGGGCATCACAGGGTTCTAGTAGCTGAGGACCTGCATGGAGATCCTCTTCCCGGAGCACTACCTAAGCTCAGGGATGCTCCACAGGTCCCCGAACACCTGGCTGCACCGCAGCATGCTTAAACAAAGCCCTTAGCACTCGGCCAGAGCCCCAGAGGAGGTGCCGGAACAGCAGAACAGCCACCAAACAGCCATCCGGGCAGGACAACCACCTCAGCCAGCCAGGCTCCTGTGGGCACCCTGAGCCTCGTCGCCTCACCACAGGTTTGTGGAATTTGTTCATCCCACATACAGCCTTTGGGGCCAAGGTTCGAGGCTCCCGGTGGCCATAGGGCATGAGGCATCAAGGGAGGAGAGCTCAGATCTAATCTTGGCTCTGCCATGGCCTGACTCACCTCTGCTCCATGCACCCGCTCCCTCCCACACATGCACCGAGCCTCAGCGCTCACCACTGCAGCCCTGCAGAGCGCTGTAAGAGCAGCACAGTGCAGCTCATGCTGTAACCCTGCAGAGCGCCGCCCGAGCAGCACCACCGCAGCACGGTGCAGCCCATGCTACAGCCCTGCAGAGTGCCGTCCGAGCAGCGCAGGGCTCTGCCGCATGGGCCAGGTGCTGGATGCTTCACTGTGATGGCTGGAGCCGGCGGAGGCTGGGAGGCAGCTTGGAGACGCTGCGCTGCCTCAGTCAGCTGCGCTGCTCGCTGGGAGGCTGGAGCGTGTGGCGCAGGACAGGACCTCAACCCAATCCCCCAGCACAAGGAAGCAGTGTTGGGCGCAAGGAAGCGTCGTTGGCCGCAAGGTGCGGATGCAGGAGCTGGAGCCTGCTCAGAAGCTGCTCCGAGCAGGACACAGTGGCGCCGGTGGCCGCTGCGCTCAGCTCTCACGATGCCGACGGCGGCAGCACAAGGCTTCACCCAAGCAGCAACACGTAGGCGGGAAAGGAGCAGAGCACTTAAGCAGCCTCGTCCTCCGGCTCCTGTACAGGGCTATCCAAGCGTCCTTCCTTCCAGCTCAAGGTCACAGGGAGGTGGGGAAAGCACCAGAAGCAGAGCCGCAGCCAAAGGAAAACATCCCACCTCCCTGAGGCCGGCAGGGAGGCCGGGCCATGCGGTGCCGAGCCGGCTAGAGCCTCCTCGGCCTGCGAGCACGCGAGGCGCCGTGCTGCAGAAGCCCGCAGCCAGCTCACTGCAATTCGGGATGCGAAGATTTTTTTTTAGCCAGCTGGTTCCTTACAGGGGCGGCGTGGGAGGAAGGGAAGAAGCAGAGCAGACTGCAGCAGTGGAGCTGAGGAAAGCCGGAGAGTCGGGAAGGGGCGCAAGATGTAAGAGAAAAAGGGGAGCCCCTCGGGGATGTGGCTCTGGAGCAGGCGAAGCCCTGGACGTCATCACGCTGACCTGGGGGGCCCTGCGCCTGCAGCCCGTTTGAGGACTCCAGCGGCAGCGCCAAGCAGTGCCCTGGGGCTCGCGACCCAGAGCCTTTCTCCTTGCATGCACATGCTTGGGGACGATGTGCAAACAGCCTGCGTGCCCCAAGCGTCCCCCAAGCCTGCGGCACGTCAGCGCTGCCCCTTTCAGGGCTGCAGCTCCAGCTTTGGGCCAAGATCACTCCGCAGCAGGCAGACAGCGGCCCCTTGCTAGCCCTTGCCCAGGAGTGACTCAGTGGTTACAGGTGCAGCAAGTCGGGCTCAACTGTCAGCCATGGAGTCTCCCCGATGGGTCTCCCTTCCTTATGCTGCCAGATCAGCTCCCCCGACCCTGGAGGCGAAAAGGAAGCCTGAGGTCACCCTGCCTTCCAGCTAGTCCTCTCGGATGGGGTCCAGGCCATCCTCCCGGTAACACACTATAGCCATATGGATAGCCGGAGGAGGTACCTCTGAAATGTTTTACGCGGGAAGGAGAACGTCTGACTGCAAGTGCTGCTGTGGACAGCAAGGCTTGGGCTGTACTTGTCGGAACCTCGTGGAGCCGTGGAGCAGCAGGGCCCGTGGCTGCCAGCTGGGCTGACGCTCTTGCATCCGGGATTCTCCGGAAGCCCAGAAGGATGCGGTGACTTGGAAAGCCGAGCAGAAAGGGAGAGCTGGACTTTTCCCCTTGGCATGGAGCTGTGGCTGGAAGCGAGCAGGCAGGTGACATCATGACCGTGGTGGGAGTCACTTCACTGACTAACCCCGTCCTCCTCGAGGAGGAGCACATGGAGGTCCTGGCTGCAGGGTGGAGTCACCACGGAGCTCCCCACTTCACACGGCTTCAGTGCACGACCGCGCGGTCACGTCGCTTTGGGCCTTGCTGGAGCCAGGGCTCCAAACCCAATAGCTCAGGGGCCAGTGGCAGCTTCCCGGCCGCCTCCTGCTCAAGTCCTGGGTTCCTGCAGGACTCCTGCTCTGCCCTACAATTCCCAGCTCCTGCGGGCCTTGATACATCCCTTGGGCCCTTCTGGGCCCCTGGGGCATGTGGGACGATGGAAGTGGGTCGCTCTGGCCTCTGAAGCACCTCTTTTCCAGTGGAACATGTGAAGAAACAGGAATCTTTAGCCAGTGGGCAACAAGCAGAGCGTGCCAAAAGGTGATTTCCCTGCTGGCGTAGTGGGGCTCATTTTGTCCTGAAACACCCCATATTGGGGACCGCCTCCGGCGGGCTGTTTCCCACAGTCACCCTTACCCTTCTGGCATGCACTGTCCAGCAGGCAAGTTAAATTTAGCCACTCATGCCATTTGCCTGCAAGCCCTCACAGTGCCAGATTTCAATTTTTAAGAGGAAACTGCCTCCTATTTACTTAAATCCACATATTAGGTACATCCTGGGCTTCAGTGCAGTAGCAGTAGACAAGCAGATGTGCCGGGTGGTCACTGCCGAGGTGCCAAGAAATCAGGTCTTGTGGCGGGAATCCATGAAACCAAAGAGCGCTCTGCTGCCCATCTGATCTGCCACAGGGGAGATTACATTGGAGAAAAGATAAGCTATTTTTTTCCAAAGTGGATTTTTCTCCCTCCCTGTGTCTATTCTATGTTTCTCTTGAAATTAATTTTTGGCATTTAACAGCTTTTTTTCCCACAATTCTCAAGGGCTCCTCTGGCTGGGTGCCAGCTCCTGCATCCTTCTTCCACCAGAGAGGTCTGTGTTTGATTGATTCTTGGGCCAGTGAACGAGAGGGAGAGGAACCCTAATAGTGCATTAATAAATAAGAGAAGCCCTTACAGTTATTCCAGGCCTCGGAACAAACACATCTCAGCAAAACAAACCAGCATGGGATAAACTTACGTCACGGACCAGGACAACAATCCTAGCTAGGAAGTGGGTCAGCCTGGTGAGCACGAGAGCATTGGCTGCAGCATCCCTGGAGTCCATGCATATGGAGGAGGAGAGCGAGGGCGGCCCTACCGCTCCACGGTGCGCCAGGCTCAGTAGGGACGCGCGGCAATTGGGACCTTCCTCCTCTGCCAAGTAGGCAGGGGCTCTTGCAGGGCAACGCAGTAGGAGCCTGCGTGAGCGCTCGCTGCAAAGCCCGAAGAAACCGCTGCTGCTGTCTTCTCACGCGGAGCACCAAGGGCGACACGCTTACACCCTGGTAGATATTCGGGCTGGGTCTCAGGCTCCCATTTTCTAGCCCTCGGCGCTTCTCTTCCAAGGCAGTGGTTGTCTCCTCTCGCGGACCTGGCTTCACACTCTCTGGCGAGCAAAGCAGACGGAGCAGCCTGTCTGGATGGCACCACAAGCAGGGGGAAGGCAGCATCCTGCAGGCCAACAGTGGGATACTGATAGCTGGAGGCAGCAGTCAGACCTCTCCTGCACTGCCCCCCAAGCAGCCTGGACGAGCAGAAGGTGGCCAGCAGGCAGCCACCAGCACCAGAGCCAGCAAAGGATCAAGCAGAGCCTCCTCGGGAAACTTCCACTAGCAAGAAGAGATTTTCAAATTTCTGCAGACCTTGGAGCATCCTCCCCCTCCTCTAGCCCCTCCAGAGGAAGGTGGGCGGGCAGGTACCAGGCCTGGACGGTGAAAAGCTGCTGCCAGGAAAGCCCATCTGTGTAGTAAGCACAAGCTCCCGGCCCGCCAATGGGCAAGCTTTCAGTTTTGGTTTGAAGATCGCAAAGACAGGACAAGTTTGCACGGGAGCATCTTTGTGCGCCAATGAGAAAAGACTCGATTTGAACCTCACCGAGCAGAGCAGGGATGTATCACAGACGGGCCCGCTCCGAGCCAGGGAACGGACTCCCCAGCCCAGCCGCTGAGACACAGACCAGCCACTCGTGCTCCAGCCATCTGCCCTCCGCAGGGGATACTCCCCCCGAGTCAGACCAAACGGTGCTTCCAGCCCAGCCCCAGCGCTGCCCAGGGGAGGACACAGCCCACCAAGCCCATGGCTGCTGTCCCTGCTCTGCGTGTTTGCCTTCCCCACGGCATGCAGCCCAAAGCTGAACCCTCCTGCTGAGGGCGAAAGGCTGCAGGGATCGCACTAGGCACTGGGCAAAGGAGACCTCAAGATCCTCCCAGATCCTTTGCTGCTTCCAGACAAAAGCTCATCTTGTCAGCGCACAGCGAGCTCGGGCTATTCCTGATGGCATTACACACAAAGATGAGCCAGGCATCTCCTTGGGCTGGCTGACAGACAGGGAGATATGGGTGTTTGAAGCTCCAGTAAATCCAAAGGCTTTGGGTGATGAGGGGGATTTCCAGATAAACTTAAGCTACTTATAGTCTGAAAACTCCCTGAGATCCTATGATGAAGATGGATAACAAGACCAATACTAAGAAACCATATAAAGCTGAAAACATACCCTGATAGACAGCGCGCATCCTTTTTCTTGGCTCTCCCAAGAGGATCTCGGCATCACAGAGCTATGGAGAAGGGGTCAAGCACTAAATGCAAACTCCAAAGTGGCAAAAGCTCTTTGGTCACCTTCCCCGTCAGAAAACAGACCCCAGAAAGCCTGAGCAACCGCAGAAACTCGACAGCAGGTTCAGGTGGAGCTGTAGCAGTTATGTCCCTTATTTGACCAGCAGACACATCTAGGAAAGTCCCTGACAGGAAATGAGAACCACCTAATAACAGGAACTACCTAATACCCTAGGAGAGAGGGACTTGCCCCAGCACAGCAGACTGACCCGCTCGCTCACCCAGCTGCTGCACAGAGCTGCTCAGGCCTCCCTGCTCCCAGCGCAGGGCCTGGCCCCATGCGCCCGGCCCTGGCAGGGCTATGGGGAACCTCCTGCTGCTCCTCCCTCCCAGGGAGCTGGCAGCGCTTCCACAGCAGCCTCTCCTGCTGCGCGGCAGTCAGAGGGGGCTGAGCACACAGGAAGCCCTCGAGCGGGGCGGCGCGGCCCCCGTGGTGCCTCCCGGCACGGAGCCCAGTGGGCCAGGCGGCCGCAAGCCCTCACGGAAGGAGCTGCTGCTCCGGTCGGGGCCCAGGTTCCTCCCCCGTCACTACGGCACCGCTCTCCCCAGCTGCCTGTTCCCGGTGAAGGAAGCAGAGGGAAGATGTGGGGTCCAGTGTGGGGGAACTGCAGCCCACGCCAACCCTGGGGAGCACATCCCACTGCTGCTCCTGGGTCAGGCTCTCCCTGCTTCCTGTCCAGCCATGGGTGCAATGTGGAGCAGGGGGCTCCGCTCCGTGCCCAGCACAGCCTGGGGCCCTGCAGGAGCGCAGGCACCGGCAGGGCCGCGCGGAGCCAGCACCGTAGATAGGGAGTGCGGCACCAAGCCTGCCCGCGCGGCGCTCGGCGCCTGGCCTTGACAGCAGCGCTGTGGGGCCAGGACTCCCTGTGGGGCCTGGCGTGGTGGCGGCTCTCCACTCCCAAGTGGGGAAAGTCGCCCACCACCAATGTCTGAGTTCCTCTCCCTTTGCCAAGCGCTGCTGCTTCTGCAGTTTGCAGGGGCCAGTGGAGCGGCCGGGCTCTGCAAGAAGAGCAGGGCCACAGCGGTGGCCCACAGCAAGAAGCCAGCACCTTGCAGCTGCCCCGTTACAGCTCAGTCACCTGCAAAGGAGGGTTAGGAGGAGTTTTAGCACTGCTGAGGGGGGTTCCTTCCCCTCTCACTCTCCCAGAGGTCGCCAAAGCATCCGTTTAACCTCTCACACCGACAAGAAAAGCGCAGAAGTCTGATAAGTCATTCTGAAAACTCGTTGGTGCTTAAGCGTCCTCCGCTTCTTCCATTAATTAGCAACAAAGAATAAATACCATCAGGAGAGTCTTCAACGTGGCCTAAGTAGCTCTCGCTGCTGCCCGCACACACCAGTACAGCACAAACCCTCTCGGAAGGGGGCCCAAAAGAGACACCGGCAAAACCCAGTTCCTGCAGCATCTTCCCCAGCTCGCACTGCCATCTCAAGGGCAGTGGGTTTAGCTCGAGCGTGTCACTAAGTCACATAAGTGACCGGGGAAAGAAGTTTCCCCTACTCTGCAGTCAGTGTATTTTTAAGGACAGGTTTTGCCTCTCAGCGCTGTAGTTTGAGAACTGAAGCCCATAACATCCTCCCGGACGGACTCCGCGGGCGGCCACCCAGCACGCAGAGCGCTGTGCTCGCTCAGGAGCCCATGGGATCCCAGCGGGATTCTCACACGTTGGTTTCCTTCGGTGCTGAGAAACGAGAGCAGCAGCGCAGCCTGCACAAGGTCGGGAGCGAGAACGTTGCAGGAGGGCTCAGCGCCAGCTCCCAGGGCCTCGCGGTAGATGGGCTGCTCCGCCTGCTGCGAGGATGCAAGCGCCTGTGTGGATCAACAGGAGCTGAGACTGGGATATTCTGCAACTGGGGACTCAGCGAGAGATGCACAGTAGAAAGGGTAAAGGAAAGAACGAGCAACCCCCAACAGGGCAGTAGGGAAACAGGCCCCACCAGCCTGACTTTGCACTTTGTGTTCGCCCACTGCTTTGGTTTCCATCCTTCCTGAAAATGAGGCATGGTCCCAAGGGGCATTATGAAATTCCCAGAAGCACGTCACGTCACGAGAGCACTTAGAGGGCCCAAAAAGGAGCTCAGGGGCCGGGTGGCAGCGAAATCCCAGACTATTCCAGGAAATGCAAGGAGACATCCCTGAAATGACTTCCCCTGCAGCCAGCAGGGGAAGGGAGGACCTCCCACCTCGCTCCCTGTACCCAGCCAAAACTAGGTCAGTGACACAGTCCTGCTCCCAGCCAGAGCGGCTCTCCAGACCACGGGATGCGTGTCAGGGCCCAGCACGGAGGGGGAGGACGGGGCACCGGTGCCCCCTCTCCACACCGAGTGCGTTTCCTGTGCGAGCGCCCAACCGGCTCCCGGTTCCTCCCCTGCTTCCTGCTCAGCGCCGCGCAGTGCCAGCTGGCGCTGCGCGGAAACCCGCGGCAGCCTCTCCCCGGCCCTTTATCAGGCGAAACAAAGCGGAGACATTCCCACACCTCATTCCCCAGGGCTTCCTCTCCTGGCACGCAGGACAGCAGAACCACCGTGCCCGACCACCCCCCACCTCACCCACCGTGCCTGTCAGAAGAGGCAGGAGCAGCTCTCACTCCGGTCCCGGGGGGATGGGGGTGCCGCGTCCCCAGCTTTCCCTCCCAGAGCCTCCTCCCTTCACAACCCTTCGCTTCCCTGACCTTGACACCAGTGCAGCGAGTGTCACCCTGGGCGCTTGCCCACGGGTCTGGTGGCAGAGGGGGGTGACCAGCCAGGAGGCGCAGGAGACCCTCCTCCACAGGCAGCTGCGGCCTGGCGGCCATGAGGAGGCTGCAGGACCCGGGGCCCCCTGTGGATGGAGGAGGCCATGGAGGGATGGAAGAGCCCCAGGAGGGATGAAGGGCCCCTAGGAAAGCCCCGAAGAGGGATGGAGAGGCCCAGGGAGACACAGGGAGGGACCCGGGGAGGCACGGAGGACCCCGACCGCAGCACTCACCGCTGTGCGCGCTGAACCAGCGGGGCGCGATGTGCAGGGGCAGCGCATCGGCCAGCGAGGCCCTGGCGCCCAGGTAGAGCATCCCGTCTCTATGGTGACCGCCTCCCGTCTCCTGGTAACCGTTGCCATGGGCGTACGTGGAGTCGGCGCCCGGGCCGCCGCCGCCGCCGCCCGGGGCCCGCTCGGCCTCCC
>VWPW01016585.1:21300-69149 GCA_013389825.1 Crypturellus undulatus
TCCGCTCCGCTGCGCTGGGGAGCGCGCCGCGCCGAGGCCCGCCCCGTTGCTCCGGGAAGATGCGCGGGGGTTGCGGCCGGGGCCAGCGGAGCCGCCTCGCGCGCTCGGGCCCCGCCGCCTGCAACAGCGGGAGCCGCTCGGGCTGTTTGTTGATACGCGGCAGCTGCGGGAAGCGCCGCGCTCAGCGGGGCGGCTTTGGGCCAGGCTCGGCCGCTTCTTCAGCCGCGTCCCCGGGCCTTGCAGGAGACAGTGCCACTTCCCGCTCAACCTGTCCTTTTCCTGCGAGACCATCGCAGCGACCTTTGTGGCTGCCAGCATTAATCGTTGAACACTGCTCGGTTAGCAGGAAAAGCACGTTAGGCTTCTTCCTAGCGAAAAGATCAACTTTTATTTTTGCTGAAGTTGCTGTTTACAGTAAAACTCACTTCAGAGTTTGCCTGCGTGCTGTCTCAGAAGTGATTCTAAGAGCAGGGTTTTTATTTATTCATTTGAGGGTATTGCTAATTCACGAAGTTGAATGTGGTGTGTGAATTACTTCACTAAGATATCTAGGAAAAAATAGACCTGGAAAAACTGTTATCTTACAGTTTTATCCTCTTGTGCTAAAGCAAAGTCAACTCCATGCTCACTGTTCCCAAGAGATGTGTTGCCTCCCATGTGTGTTGAACCCGGCCTGCGTTATGTAGCTAACAAAAATTTTCATTTATATCCATAAAGTTCATTTTATTTTTCTCTTGAAAGAAAAATTTCCACCTTCTCTGTAGACTGTGACTCTGTTTGTAAATCTCAAGATTGTTTGATACTCTCAAGAAAGTGGTAATGAGAGGCACGAGTGCTTGTTTGTGGATCACGGCTTCACCTCTCCACTGCCTCGGGAGAGTCACGGTAGTGTCATTTGATCGCTTATTCATAACAGGCTGCGTGGGAACAAAGAGGAGAAAAGGGAGGAAGAAGTGGTGCTGAAATCCCCCTCAGCACTCAGTTTCAGTCTAGCTGTTGTGCTCATTTATGCCTTAATTAGGGAGCCGTTTCAGTTACAGCTGGAAGTGTTGTTTCCAAGGTGCTTGACTATCTAGAAAGCTCGAGTTATTTCCTCAGAGATTAGAGAAAAATTTTAGAGGAAAACTTAAAAGATTTAAAAACTGGTCTTTTATTTGGAACATTACTTTTAGGAGCAGGAGAACTTTGCCAGATTAGAGGAGGAGAAAAACTGGTGTCCAATAAAAGCAGGTAGAAACATCAGAGCTGATGGAAAAAAAAAAATATATATATATATATATATTTGTGTTAATGATTATGCTCCTGTCAGATCTGGTTGAAATGGAACGGGATTGATGTTCCGTCTGTCTAGTTTTAGTGATGCTTCTAAGCAAGATCTTGTTAAACCCATACAAAGAACACTTAGCAACATCCTCAACAGCCTCAACAGTAGAGACCTCCAGAGCTTTCACAGAGGCCACTTTGAAGATGACAGTAGCTGAAGTTGGGGCATATTGTGGGTTTTATACTGTGAAGGCAAAAAAATGCATTGAAGTCAGTTCTGTGTTTGTGGGCTGAACTGGTCACCTTGGTGCTGAGACAGTTTTTTGTTTTTTTTTTTTTCCTTTTTTTTTTTCCTTTTTTTTCCTCCTCTTTAGTGGCGCTCGAGTGATCTCTCAGCCTTCAGCAGAAGCACCTCCAGAGTAAATCCTCATGCTTCTTAGCAGCTCTCTTTTTTGGAGACCAGCCGTACGCAAACACTTGCACTTTTATCTCCCAGTACCTAAGTAATTAAATCTGGCCCTGGAATGGAAGGCAGAGACCAAGAGAGCTCCTGCGGGGGGAACAGGAATTGATTAATAAGGATTATTAGAGCTGCTGTTTGAAAGGCTGCAGCTGTGACTGGCATAGAAGGGAGAAAGTAGCAAGGTCTCAGGGCTTGCAGGGGTGTCTGCCGTGTCTTATCTTCCATTTGCTTTGAAAAAGACATTTTTTCAGTGCTGTCCTGCTACTCCTCATCGCCTGTCCATGATCCCATAAGAGGCTGTTACCATCCCTGATGGATATCAGGGTTGACTTTCGCCATAGCCAGTCGGGCCTTGGAAACAAGCTGGCAGGTTTTCCCGAGCTCCTCCCCGGAGCTGTGTGTTGGGCTGAGGAGCTGAACTGACAGGTGTAATTTAGTCTTGTTCCCTGTTTCTCTTCCACAGGCAACCGCCATGTCGGTGGACTGTCTGGGGCAGCGCGCAGTACTTTCGGGGTGAGTGCGACAATTCCCTTTAGAGACATATGACAGCTGTTTCTGTAAGCCACGTGGGCAGCCTTCGGGCTGACCTTGCCTGGAAAGCTGGCATTTCCTTTCAGAAAGGTGCACCTGAATTCCCTCCAAAGCTTCTCAGAAAGGATTGGGGCTTTAAAAACAGCAGCACCAACAAAATAAAGCACAGTTGTGGCTTTGCTGGTGCATGCTTTGCTGAGTCGCCTTGCAGCAGAGTGGAGCATCAGTTGTGACTTTGGCTTCTGTTTGAAATACAGATTAAAGCACTTCTGTAAGACTACACTTACCTTAAACGTTCCCGTAGCGCATTTGGGAAGAGGAACCAAAGCTCTCTGCCCTGTTGCTCTGGTTTCGTGTAGGATAGTACTCAGCAAGAGCCCAACCTCTGCTGCTTTGGCTTTCTCAAAATTGTTTTCTACGCTTTTATTCTCCCATGTCCTTTTACACAACTCATTTCTACCACCTCCCACTGTGAGGTACTAGCAGAGCTGACCTGGCAGTAATGCATTCCTGTGCACATGAGTCCTTGCCTTGTTTGCCCTTCTGCCTGCGCTGCAGAAGGGCTTTCTGGAGGCGCGGGGTGCTTGTGCGTGCTGCGGGCCCGCGGGTGCTCTGGCTGTGTCACTGCAGCTGTGCATAGTCCTGCAGCAGCAGCTCAGTTGTGGGGGCCCCTCTGCAGTAGGTGCTCCAGGCTCCACTTCTAGGCTCGTGTCAAATCTGGGATCGTGCGGATGCAGCCAACCTTTGGCTGGGCGCTGTGTCCTCCACCCCAGTCTGTGTTTTAGAGGCTATGAGTCTCAGAAACTTACTGCCTTCCGTGCAGAGCTCTGCTAGTCCCAGCTTCTCCTGCAACACACTCAGCAGCCCAACAGATTTTGCCTTGTTCATTTTTTATGCTGTACAACAGCCTCAGAGGACTTCTCACCTTCACACTTTGGAGCTGTTAGCCCCGAGAACTTCATCTGGAAAGGCAGAAAGGATTTCCCGTTTCTTTTCTGTGGAAAACACGTAGAGCTTAGAGCTGCTGTTTGCTTGCTGTGTAGCTGACACACCTGCTGCTCTTGTAGTTAATTAGAATATGGTTCAATATGTTTTGGTGATGGTCATCTGTTAAGTTCAGCTGGCTCTTGGCTATCCCTGCACAGTTTATCCTGCCTACAGATTAACCTTACCAAGCTTCCCGGGGCAGCTTAGGTTCAGCAGCAGCCAGGTAGCTCTTTGCTGTGTGTAGGGTTATTGCAGGTAAGTAAAGTAACCATTGCAGCGCTGTGCCCATGTTCATAAATTTGCTCCCAGCTGAGCCAGCTCTGTGCAGGGGTATTCGAGTGTTGGCAGAGCCCACTGAGCAGAGGGATGCGGAGACTCGGATGTAGATTCACCTCTGGTCTGCAGGGGTCATTAGCTGCTACTCAGAGCAGCCTGCCCAGGCTAAAGCCACCACATGGCACTGCCAGCCCCAAGCCCCTCAGCTCAGGTGCCACACTAGACCAGGAAAGATTATCCAGGGTTCTCTGCACCTTTTCCCAACATTTCCTTTTGTATCCAGTTATCTACAATTTCCTGGGGTCTGGATGATCCATTAGACATGCAGAACCTATCTAATTTCAGTGTTGTCTTTTTTTTCTTTTTCTTTTTTTAAAATAATCCTTTGTGAACTGTATGGTCAAGTGTAGCATTTTCAGGAATTTCCTTTTCCGTACATATTGTCACGTGCTTCTCCTGCAGTGCTCTAGGCTGTTAGCTCCACGTTGGGCAAGGAGCCCCGCGTGATGCGGCCTCTCTGTGTCTCTGCAGCCGCCGCTTCCTCTACATCGTTAACCTGGATGCACCAAACGAGGGTCATCGGAAGATCTCCCGCCAGAGCAAGTGGGACATCGGGGCGGTGCAGTGGAATCCGCACGACAGCTACGCGTTTTACTTCGCAGCTTCTGTAAGTCCCTGCTTTTAAAAGGTGACGCAGCTGACGCTTTGTGTCCCTTTGTCTTTCATGGGGGACTTCTGCAGGCATGCGAGGCTGGCAGTAGGGAGCACAGGCATGCCTCTGCAAGTCATATTTTAAGATCAAAGCCAAATTTTTGTGTATTTTTGGTGAGGTGTTTCACTGGATGCTACTCACTAGACAGTAGTGAATCCAGGTGTTGCTTGTTTGTGTTCTGTTAAAAAAAAAAAAAAAAATTTGCCAAATAAACCTGGCACCCAAACGAGCCTTTTCCAGAATGAAGGGCAGATGGGCTACAGACATTTCTAAGCTCCGCTCTGTTCTGAGCTTTGTTCACTTACCAAATTCATTGCTTCATTTCCAGTTCCCCGTGTTACTCATGGGATGTGGTGCACCAGGCAGTCTGTAAATAGCGCGCAGCGCTCCTGGCTCACCACTGGAGCAGGTTAGGCTTGCACATGGGCCAGGGACCACAGTGCTGAGGAGTTGTCCTTCAGTGAGTGAAGTAAATAAGCCACTCTGCAGAAACAGTAGTGCAAACCACGTCCACACAGGGTTGGGGTAGCAGCCACCTGACAGTTGGGTTCCGTTTTTAGCCCTGATCTTTGTGCTCTGCCAGTGCTGTGATCCGTTCCTTCTGTGCCGAGCTCCTGCTAGCAGCTTTCACGGCAGCGCCGCGCTCCAGGGTGCAGGAGCTGGCTGGACACGTGCTGCTCTCTGCGCCAGGTCTCCTTTCTGCCATGAGCCATCTGCTTTTACAGCCTGGGAATCTCAGGGGAGCTGCAGATGGAGAGGTTTCCTCTATATTTTTTTCTGAGAAATCTCTAAGCTCAATATAGTTTTCTGATTTTTTTTTTCCTTTTTTTTTTTCTTCCTGAACTGCTTATGACTAGTATTAAATGTGGTTTGAAGTGGACTGGTGTTGTGAATTAGGAACCTCTAATTTTTGTTCCCGCCCCTGCCTTTCCTTCTCCCAGCCCTGGTGCGTGACTGGCACCATACAGGTGCCTTTAGCAGTTCTCTGCTCCTCCATGGGGAAATAAAAAGCTTGCAGAAAGGTGTCCTTCAGTGCCACTTCTGGATGCAGTTTGTGAAAGCCTGGCTGCAGACAGAGCTGGAAACTTTTCAAGCACGTGCTGAAAACAATATCCAGTGATGGTTGATACGGATGGGAGCAGGACCCTGTTTCAAAGCAGTGCAATGCCAGGCTCACCCCGGTCAGCAGCCCTGTCTCTTGCTGCCCTGAGTGGACACAGGAATGGGTCTTGTTTCGGAATGATGGCGTTGAGGTCCTGCTCGGGCATATAAGTGTTTCCTCATTCTGGTGTGTCAGATATGCCATTGTTTCCTATCCTCAGTCCCTCGCAGTCCTTTTGGGTAGCCACAAATGCTCCAAGAAGAGAATGATGAAACTGTTGGAAGCAAAAGCTGATGCTTATTGGGAGCAAAGCTTTTTAGAAAGTGCTCCTGGTTGGAAGAGCTGTCCCACACCTGATGCTAAAGGCAACACTTTTTGCATGGAATGCTCCTCTGAGAGGAACTAGGAAACTTTGGGTGATGATCATCTGCTGTTATCAACCTTGGAGTTCCAGGAAAATCCTCTTGAGTAATTTCACTCTGAAATCCTTCTGTCAGTGAGAAGCTTGCAAGGAGTTTTCCTTGCCCCAAGCTTTTGTGCAGCCCTGCTGTGAGCTGTTAGAAAAATGCCATATATTATTGCTGGTTTGGGAGAAGGCCTTCAATTTTGGGGAAGGGTAGTTTTCTATACTTCTGCAGGCTTAAATTCTTATAAAGTAGCTTTGGGTAAAAAAAAAAAATAAATAAAAGGTGCAAAAATGTAAAATAATTTTGTACTTTATTACCTTTGCCCTCGCCTATGTGTGCACTTGGGAATGAGGGACTAATAAAGGTCAAGTTTTGAAGTCCTGTTATTTCTCCTTTGCAAAATCACTATGAATTCCCCCAGTGCTTAGTGCTGTATTTGCAACCAAAAAGACCCTTTCTTTCTGACCCAGAAGAATTATATTGGCCCGAACTACAGCAAACTTTGATGCAGAACATGAATTTAAAATATTAGTTTCAAGTCACTTTCCGTGTGGTTGCATTTGGGGGGTGTGGGGAGTATTATTTCTAGAATTGGTTAAGAAGATTTAATTAATAATGTTGATTCATGCGCCTGGCTCCCATGGTTTGCAGTTAGTGATAAGCACTTACTCACTAAGCAATCCCCCTTGCTGAAAACTCCCGTTGTGAATCCGAACAGGCTGGCAGGATATTTTTGCAGAGAGAATTTGGCTGCCTGTTGCTTTCAGTCACAGCATGTTGTGAGGAAATAAAAGCTTTGAGAACATCATTTCACGCAAATGTTTTTCAATAGGGTTTCCCCCATTCCTCTTTATCTCCAGTTTTGAGTGGGTGTGATCAAAGTTTAGGCTTTTGAGATTCCTTGCAGACTGTAGTTCATCTTTGTTTCCTTTCTGTTTTGCCTATGCTATTCAGTGTGATTCAGCAGGTACCTGAGGTTGTTGAAAGAAAGGGAAATCTGGTCCTGACAAACAGACTCCTCTCCTACCTTGTTTTCCTGCCGCCATTTCCTTTTCTTTTTCCCGTTTCATTTCAGAGCAATCAGCGAGTTGACTTGTATAAGTGGAAAGAAGGTAACGGGGAAGTTTGCACATCGTTGCAAGGGCACACACGTGTGATCAGGTGAGGAACAAGCGGTGCCGCAGGCTACTGGGAGGAAAAGAGTGGGTTGTTTTCATCCGAGGCGAGTGTTGGCCCAGTTCTGGCAGTGCTTGGGCTCTGCTCTGGGTAATTCAGTATGTTTTTCCACGCTTGTCTGCCCCTCTGTCCTGCCTTCTACTGTGGAGATGTGTGATTTGAAGCAGCTTGCCCCTTGATGGCTCCCACCAGCGTATCGTTAGCTTTGGATGGCTTGGGTGTCATTGCCCTGGGCAGCTGTCCTCCTAACGAACAGCAACCATTATCTGGGAACAGAACAGCACAATTATTAAACTGCTCCCCAGCCATGTTGCCCTGCGACAGCAGATTAATTAAAGTAGGTCATCCCAAAGCTGAGTTCACAGCGTGTTACACTGATGTGTGGGAGACACTTTGCAGCTCTGGGCTGGAGGTGTGAGTGGAGCAGTGGTTTTGCTCTCGGGTTCCAGCTCCCCAGTGTTACAGGAAATCAGCGCCTGAAATGACTCCTGCTTGGGCTGAGTGGAGGCTGTTTGTGTCCCAGATGCTCCTAGTGAGCCCTGCAGGAAGGGATACAGGAGGAAGGACTGGTCAAACCGAGAACGCCCAGTAACCAAGAACCTGCTGCCCTAGTGTCCCCTTCCTCAAGAAGGGAAGCGCACAGACCTTGCAGCTGTGAAGGTCAGGCTGGGAGGACGCTTTATTACATCTTCTAAGTTTACTTAGAGAAACGATTAAAAGCTTGCTTTTTACTGAAAGGGGTGTTAATGATTATCATGGACTTGGTGTGACTTTGTTAGAAACTAGAAATTTATTAGAAATGTCTGGGAGACTTGTGAGAAATTGATGCAAACTGTGCTTCTTTCTGACCTGATGTGGTTTTGCATTTGCAGTGACCTGGACTGGGCGGTGTTCGAACCAGACCTGCTGGTCACCAGTTCTGTTGACACATACATCTACATTTGGGATATCAAGTAAGAACCAGTGCTTCTGCACTGCGAGGAGATTAGTGGGCTCCTTTCTGCAGTTGGTAGTTTGAAGGGTAAAGCTCCCACTAATGGATGCAGTTTTCTCAGCAGTGTTTGTAGGAGCTTCAGCTGCTTCCCTTAATCTCAGATGTTTCCTTTCCCAGGCTTTCAAGCCAGCTCAGAGTCAGTGTAGGGCAGTAGAGTGGTCATGTTATGCCACAGTCATTGACTGGAAGGAATGACTTAATTCCCTACCATCTTCAAATCTGTCCTTGGGAGCCCTTCCTGGATCCCAGCAGTGTTCAACATTTTTAATTTTTGGCCAAGTGAAGCAATCTGCCATGAGCAGATTGGTGGCCCTGCAGCCATTTTCTTTTCCACTAGATTCAGTGATCATTGCTGACTTTGGCAACAGTGGGAGTTCTGGTGCCAGTAATTAGGAACCTTTTTCAGTTCACTTGTTCCCTTGATTCCTGGTGCTTTGTATCGTATGGGTAATGTCAAGGTAACAGATCTTTCCAAAATCAGCCATGTTAAGTCCCTGCATTTGACACCTGAGGAGCAAGGAGCTGCTATGGGACTCCTGGGCTCTCCTGCTGTCACTGCAGGGACTCTTTATGACCCCAGGCAAGTCGCTTTGTTCCTCTCCGTCTTGCTCAGTTATAATAGAAGGATAATTATATAACTTCACTGCACCAGGGTGCCCTGAGGCTTGTTCAGCTCATGTGAAGCACTTAGATCCTTGGTTAAATGGTACTTGAGAATCACAATATATTATTAATGTGTAATTAAAAGACAGAGTGAGTAATTGCTGGTTGTATTTTCCCATGGGGCTGTCGTTAGTGCCAAACAAACAAAGACTCGTCCAAAGGTTGTATCGGAAGCTCCTGCTTTAACTGTATTTGGCCTCCTATTATTTTGTGTCTGCATGTGTCTCTTGTCCAGGGATATGTTTACTCATACAATCTGACTAGCTTTTAGATCCCGCTTGTCCTAGTGGGATCTCTGAGCGTCCTTGGACAATGAGGTCCTAGGGCTGCTGGTCTCCAGCAGAGGAATCTCCTGATGAAGCAGCAGTCCAAACTGTGCCCTAGGCAGGTAATGCTAGAGTAAAGGTGCCTGGAAACTCCCCACTTAATTTTTCACACACACACACACACACACACACACACACACACACACACACACACACAGGAAAACTGGTGAAGCAGAAATTTTTAAGAAGGAAAGTCCTTTTCAATAAATACTCTGATTTTCAGCCTACCTAAGAAACTGAAGACCAAATTCCTTAGTTTTACTGACACTTTTTCATTAAATGGCAGGTGACTTTCTGAGAACCAATGTCAAGAACTGGGTTTTTGCCTTGATCCAAGTCCTGGTTGCTATGAGTTGTCATGGTGCCACACTGGCTTATGCCACTACAGGATTTGCTCTGTAAAGTCTGCCCAGCTGGATTTATTTCCTCCTAATTTTATTATTACATCCTGCACATGAAGTCTTTGTACTGAAGTCACTGTTCCATATGCCTTGAGTCAGGGTCTGTAAAGACTTGACAAACACATCAGTGGCTTTTCTCTCGATTTTTTTTCCCACTCTATTCTGTGTAATCTTCCTGGGAAAGGCTGTTTTGCTGCTTCCTGCAGCATGCACCAAGCCTGGTCTTTCCTTTGGCTGCCTGGTAGCAGCGTGCCACGTTGTGTGCATGTCTCCTACCCTCGTGTCCCCTTCAACTCTGTCCTATGTCATCTCTTGCTGCTCTACATACTGGCAGGACAGAACAGGTGTTGTCCTCCAGCTGGTCCCCTCTGTGTTGTATTTCATTTACCTTGATGTATTTTAGCTTTAGATTTGCACTTTTAAGTAAGCAGGAGGCAC
Organism: Crypturellus undulatus; assembly: GCA_013389825.1. NCBI lineage: Eukaryota > Metazoa > Chordata > Aves > Tinamiformes > Tinamidae > Crypturellus > Crypturellus undulatus. Next base: position 31,040 of record VWPW01016585.1, read on the forward strand.
GTTAACTCCCAAGAGGCAGCAAGAGCCAGGGTTGAAGGAGCGAGGAGCTGGCTGACAAGGCTGGAGCAGCGCAGCTGCGCACTGGTACTCACATGCACCATGTTGTGTTTCAGAGATACCCGGAAGCCTACAGTCTCGCTCTCTGCAGTTGGTGAGTACGATGTGTGCATGATACACCCTGTTTAATATCTGCTTTGTGTCAAGTGCTGTTCCTCCTTCCCTTCAGCTTCCAGGCTCAGTGTGGCAAGGCAGAGGTGCCACTGTGTCTGATTGTCCACTGCCATAGCAGCCCAGCAGGTTCCAGTTCACATACAGGTGTTTGAGGAGCACAGTGCAGATGGGGTGTGAGTAAGGATGACAGGAATGAAGAACAGTGGCTTGTTTTTGTTATGTGCTGCTGATTTCTAGGTGTAAGACATCTTACACTGCTTGTTCTTTCCGCGTTGCCTGTTTGCAGTTTCTCTGTGGCCTTTTATGCTTGAATCAGCTGAGAAACTAAATGGTACCCAAGGCAGTGGTCTTGAATGGTGACTGCCCAACCTGTCCCCTGCGTGCTGAGGGCACGTTAGCAGGCTGTGTCATGCCTCCCTGCAACACCTTCACTGGGCTGGGGGTTGCAGCGATGACGCACACGTGCTTTCTTTCAGTTGTGTTTGCTCTAGAAGGACATTCATCAGGGCTGTGCACAGTGTGACTGTTCAAACGTCTTTAATATCACCTAGATGGCAGGTACTGTGTGGGGACGGGCCTGACTGGCTGCGTTGGAAATGGGCAAAGCAGAGATGACCAGAGCAAATAAAACATTTTTGAGTTACTGTTCCTGCTGTTAGAGCAATTCTGTCGAGCTGTTTGGATCTCCTTAGGCTGCGCGTTTGCAGTGACTCCCTCCTCCCTGCCAGCTACTAAGCTGCTGGGCCACAGTGATGCAAACATCATGCTGAAGTGGAGCTGTGATCTGTCCTTGTGCCTGGAGTGAAGTTCACGAGGCAGCACAGCCAGCCCAGCAGAAAGGTTCTCTTTTCCCTGCCTGATTCTCTGTAGTGCTGGTCCAGACATTTGTGGAGCCCTCCATGAGCTGGATCAACTTGGTCAACTTAGGAGCTTGTTTGCATTCCCCCCCTCCTTCCCCCCTCCCTTCCCTGAATTAGATTTTGGCAAAATCAGCATGATGAAACAGCTCATCATGTAGCAGGAGGTAGGTAGTGAAAGCTGGCCATGGCAACAGGCTGTGGACTTCACATTCAGCTTTCATGTACTTCACCTTTGCTCTTCCTTTCTCATAGCTTTATATCTTTTCAAAGTACTGACAGAATGAGAAAATAAGGATAAGAGAGCATGTTTGTGTCTCTTACAAGACCTGAACCATCCACATCAACCTAGCCTTTACTTTGTCTCTGTTTAGAAACAATCAAATTCTGGTTTTAGGCTATTTCCAAGTCCCTCGTGATAGCCCAATTACCCAGTGTCATCTTTGGTTCCAGATTTGAGGTGAGGTGTGCTCAATGAAACTGTGATTTTTGGGTGGAGGAAACTGATCCACCTCAGTAAATGGAAATTAATGCTTTAATCAGGTACAAGCCATGACTAGAAACTTTAGTAAACATCTCTAAGTAATAGTATTTTTTTTTTTAAAACAATGGCTTGCTGCAGGTCTACTCCAAGCCCATGAGATAAAGCCATCTTGTGCACTGGCTCCGGGGATGGCTTTCCTTTGAACTACTTTTTTCTTATGCTAGGGAGAGCTCTGCTGACAGGTCAAGGCTCTGCTGTGCTACTTTTTAAACGACTGGTTTGACCTGCTCTGTTGTGTTGCAGCTGGAGCTTCCCAGGTCAAATGGAACAAGAAAAATGCCAACTGTTTAGCGACCAGCCATGATGGGGATGTCCGAATATGGGACAAGAGGGTGAGTTAAATGGTCTCTTGAGCAGCCTGTGCATATTTCCGCTTAACAGATACAGACATCTCCGTGGTTGCAGATAAATAAAATGCCGGAAAAAGCACATCCTCATCTCTCATCTCTCTTACGGGTTGTTTAAAAGTTGAAACACTTGTGGGCCCAGGAAAGTGAAGAGAGCATAGAGCCTCCTTCCCCAGAACTTGTGCCCATTAACATTTTGGCTTTCACCTCACAATACTTAAGTCTTTTACTGAGTATAAAGTATGGTTCGGGGCTGTACTTGAAGACTCTGGAATTTGCCACCACCTTTCACAGGACCTTTCCTTCATGTGCTCTTACTGAGCTATTAGCCTTTCCCCAGCAGATGGATGTTTTCCTTGCTAAGTATGTCTTTTTACGCCAAAGAACTAGACTAAACTTCATGAGTCCAGTGGTGAGATGGAAACCATCTCTCCTTGCAGAAACCCAGCACAGCAGTGGAATACTTGGCAGCTCATCTCTCTAAAATCCATGGATTGGATTGGCATCCTGACAATGAATATATGCTGGCCACCTCCAGCCAGGACAACTCTGTCAGGGTGAGTGTTGCTTCTGGGCTTCCTACTTGGCAGATGCCAGGATGGTGATGCAGGTTCCCTTCCACTACTACTGAAATCTTTGGGAGTGCATCCAGAACTGGATTGTTTGTTTTGTTCTCAGTCTGTGTGTGGTTGACGCAGGGATGCTGTTAATGGAGCAAGTGGAGAACTCATTGGAGGATGATGGATGGATGTTTACTATAGTTAACAAACTGTGATGGTCTGGGCAGTGCTGAAACTGAAAACAGCTGCCTCTTTTTTTTTGCTTGCCAGAAGGGAGCTGGCCACATATATCAGAAGAGTCTTCTCCCCAGAATTGGTGATGCAAGCCTCAGGCTGACTGCAGCAGCTTGGCAGGAGAAATACGCCAGCCTCTTGAGGTTCCTAAATTTGTTTCAAGTTGGGTTATCAGTAAGAACTTGCCTGCTAGTCTTACTATGCAGGGCCTTTTACTTTAGAGGAAATGACGTGTTTGGTATCTGTCAACCAGACCGAGTTCATTCACATTTAGCTAATCTCAGAGGTGGATGCAATTCATGTGTATTACAGCAAAGTAAAGGATTAGGTTCTTCATTCCGAAATCCACAGGAACAGCGGGGTGAACCTGCCTCCAGTCTGGAGTGGCACCTTGGCTGGAAGCCTGTAGGGTACCTGGGAGCTTTGAAGGCCTCAGCAGGCTGTCTGCCTCCCTGCTGTAATTACTCAAGCTAATAAGATCACGGTCACCATGACCCCAAGTCCCTCTCTCTCTAAGAGATGCTGCCAGATGCCGATAGCTTGATATTCATCCTCTGTGGCCGTCTCTGCTGCTAGTGAATGAGAATGCTGGTGTGTTTGTGACTCTCCTGTATCTGAGCGCCACGTGGAAACTGCAGCTTGAAAGTATAGCCAGCTGCCACCTGCCTCAGCTTGTCCTTTTGCTTTGTTGAAGTTCTGGGATTACCGTCAGCCTCGGAAATACCTCAATATCCTGCCATGCCAGGTTCCAGTCTGGAAGGCGAGATACACGGTAAGTGCGAATCATCCACTAGTCATGTTTGTGGTGTGAGACTAAATGCACAAAGGGTTGTTAAATAAGTGAGGGCTGCTCACTGCTTCTGCTGCTGGACATTATTAACTTGATTTTTAAATCCATCTTTGTGCTTAAAAGGCCTAGAAAACCATAGTCCTTGATGGGGCACTTGGCGGGGAAAAAACTGCTAGCAGTGGGAGCTGTCAGTCTTTGGCATAGCTCTCTTGCGGGGAAACAACCCAAGTACAGGTGGCATTTGCCTTGGGCTACCCCTCACCCCTCTGTTCTCATTCTGAGTCTGCTTCTGTTTGGTGCTGAGCTCTGTTAGAGCCTGGGTATCCTCTTTAGCATGAAAGGGGAAGAATTGCAGAAGATGTTGATAGCAGCGGGAGGCTGTAACTCCCCAGTCCTGAACAAAAGGCTCTTTCTCTCTTAAGCCTTTCAGCAACGGGTTGGTGACAGTGATGGTCCCGCAGCTCCGCAGGGAAAACAGTCTCCTTCTCTGGAACGTCTTTGATTTGAACACACCTGTCCACACGTTTGTGGGGCACGATGATGTGGTGCTGGAGTTCCAGTGGAGGAAGCAGAAGGAAGGTGAGTTTGAGGCTGCATGTGCCATCTCCCTGTGCTGCTGCCGTCAGCTTGCCCAGGGTGTGCGGGCTTGGTTCTTTACTGCAGTGCTTGTGCTGTCGTCCTTCTACCCCTGCCTTTCCTTGACGTAGCTCTCACCCGCTTTCCTGGCCCCACAAGATAACAGCTGTTTTGTACTTGTTTGATAGCACTGGCCGGAGAAACATTGCCTTCTTGTTTTCATGCCAGGAATTTTTTTTTATTACTATTTTGCTAAAAGCAAATCCATTGAATGCTGAGTGGGCCCACAGTGACTCTAATTGTTTCCGCTTTCCTCTGAGCGTAGTTTTAAATAGATCTTTCAGGAGGACTTGTGCAAGCTATTAGATGGGAACCTCCCCTCATTGGGAGCTGCCTGCCTAACTGGTTAACCCTTCACATAAGATCTGGGGTCAAGCAGGTGCAGGCACCAAAAGCAGCCTCCCATGAGGCAGCCCTGTCTGTATGCTGGTAGTGGTGAGGAAGGGAGAGCGTGGGATGCAGAGGCTGCTCTAGGAGTTCAGACCTGGCTCCATTTTCCAGTATAGGCAGTTACATATAGAAAATCCCATAGTAGAGTCTGCATAACCACACAGGGCACAACTTTATGGCCAGAATCTCAACTGCTGTTGACAAAATGAGCACGTCTGGCTTTGGCGTTGCTTGCAGCACTGCTTGGCAGTGCCCTGTGCTAAAGTACCCGCGGCTGGTAGGAGTCAGGGCTAGCTCAGAGTCGAGCTGCAGGTTGATTCCATCTCTCTCCTATGGAACTGTCTGTGCCTGGAGCTCCCTGCTGCCTCTCAAGGATGTTCAAGGATGTTCTTTACCGTTGGAGCCTGTGTCCTAATGAATTATCAGTGGTGAAGGTGGCAGAGTGCTGGACTGGGATTTAGGACAGCAGGCGTCTGGTGCCCCTCTGCCACCAGCCACTGAGGCAGTTGGGTTAAGTTGCTTTTCTCTGTGCTTTGCCTTTCATTTTTGTGAGAGGAGGACAGTACAGACCCATGTTGGTAACGGAAGGCACAGGGTAAGACAGCTTGTGTCGTGTGCAAATGTCCAAACAGGCTTAAACCCTATTGTGTTGTCTCAGCTAAGTTAATATATAAATATCCAAAGCTGGTAGCCATGGTCTTAAGCAAGGAGACTCGATCACATGAGTGTTCTGAGGCCGCTGGGGTGTGGAGACTACTGGGAGGGCTCAAATGCCCTTCCACAGTCAGCTGTGCTGAATTAGCCACTGTGTCTCAGCTGAGAGGTGGAGGGAGCAGCTGTGCAGTTACAAATTCTTAAACTGCAGCAGCTATTTGACAAGAGAAGCTTTAGCTGTGTCCTAGACAAGCAAGCTCATGTATCTTTGCATACTAATAGTGACTTGATCAATTTCATTACCTCAGACCTTAGCTTGGCAGCTCCCAGATCTTTCAGAAGGAAAAGTGGGAAAGAGAGAACCAGCTATGTTTAGCTTAGAAAAGTTTTTAAGGTGTTTGCACTAAGCACCAGATATGAACTAAAACACAATTTGACTTGACAATTATTTTAAATATAAATCCAGTTCTCAACTATGCTTTTTCTTCTGTTCAAGTGGATGTGGTAGTAGAGCTTGTTCGTTCCTATCTGAAATCTAACATCACATTCACTGTTTTTCCCTTGTGCTTTTCACCTGCAAGCCATTCCCTGTTTAAATGAGAGGTAGCTGTGGCATGGGGAGAGATAAAGGCTGTTGCATGTAAGTCAGTGCCAAGTAGAGCAGAACTCAAATTCTGCCTTCCAGTTTGGTGCCTGATTCGCTGGACTTCCTGCTGGCTTGCTGCACTCTGCAGCAAATGTAGGGTTGAGATGATCTGTTTTCTTCTGTTTCTGTCCTTTATAGGTTCTAAAGACTACCAGCTGGTTACATGGTCCCGTGATCAGACCCTGCGCATGTGGCGTATTGATTCTCAGCTGCAGAGGGTATGTAAACACTTCTCTTGAATGTGACAGTTACCTAACTGGCTCCCTTTCTTTGCATTCCTGGTCACTCCTGTGTCCTGGAGCTGCAGGCACAGGGCCCTCAGCTTCCTCTTCAACTCCAGCCCTGCTCTGTGCTCTGGATCTCTGTGTCTGTATCTCGAAAGCTTTCCCAGAGGTACAAGTCCACTTTGTGATGCACCAGGAGTGTACAAGTCCTTTGGGAAGGATGGAGAGCAGGTGTTTGCATGGCCCCTGCAGGTGCCACCTCCATGGCTGAAGGAATTTTTTTTCTTTTTTTACCCTTGTCTGCTAGGTAGCAGGTGAGCGTAGGCATTGTGCCCTCTTGGCCCTGGTGCAGGCAGTGTGAATCCTGTTGTGCCACTGTCTGGCAGCAATCACAAACTGCTGTCGTGAATAGTAGAATAACTGGGTATAGCCAGGGTGGCCCTTGTTGGCCTATGTGTCCTGTCTTCAGCCAGGGATATCTTGGAACCGTCTAAGAAAATGGCAAGTGTGTGGTGACACTTCTCTCACATACCCTCCCAGTCTCCAGTAGTTTGCAGATTAGAGGTTCCCTCAGCTTTCTACATTTGTATTTGATGGAGCTTGGTGAACATCTCTTCCCTAGACTTGTCTCATTTTTCCCTTCAACCTGTGTAAATTTTGTGTTATCTTACATATCCCATGAGAAAGAGTTTGGCAGCTTGTCTGCATGTTGCATGGAACAAACAGCTCTTTTCATTTGGGTTTTTGTCTTTTCTACCTCTAAGTTTCATCTGATACATCCTAGTTCATACACTGGAAGATGAAATAAGCAGCCAACCTATATCACCCTGTGCTACTCTTTATTCCGTAGACCTTCATCAAATCCCTCATTTTTTCTCTTTTTCAAAGTTAAAAGGTCTGAACTTCATCCCTTGTATGACAACTCTGATTCTCTATGTTGCCTTTCTCGACTTTTTTCTAATTCCATTATATCCTTTTTGTTATGGGAGTCAGAACTTTATTTCTTCCCAAAGAATTCCTAATCCTGAGTCTACTTTTTATATTTTTGGGCATAATTCAAAGAAACTTCAGCTTAGTTTGATTTCTATATATTCTTGGTCAGTATTTGCCATTTTTCCCCTTAATTCATTGCTTTATATTTATCTGTATTGAAATTCCTCTTCCATTCCAAATATAGTCACTCTTGCAAGGTCCATCTGCACTGTTTGCAGTAGGACACTCTTGTCATTACTCTGGGTAACATTGTACATCAGCAAACTTAGTCACGTCACTATTCACCTCCTATTCCAGGTTTTTAATGAATCTGTTGAGAAGCATGTGTCCCAGCACAGATCCTGCAGGAGTCCTGCAGGTCTGTAACCCACCTCCCCCATGAAAAATAATTCTTTGCGCTTGTCTGATATATTTGTAACAATTGCTTCCCTATCTTTAAACCAGTTGTTTATTTGTGTCAGAGCCTTAACTCTTCCTCTGCCCTGCCTCTCCACCCCAGTTTTTGTTCCTTGTCTTTGTCTTGATCAAGCTACGCACATAACGGTGCAATGCCTGTGAACAGGGCTGCACTTTGCTATGTCACAATCTTATTCTTCCTTCTCCCCAAGCTTGTTCTCCTCATCCTCTCTGTTTTCTTGTGCTAAACTTTAAATACAAATTTTCATGGTCTCTCTTTTTGATACGGATGTAGGGTGTTGGGCCATTAATGTATAACCAGGCCTCTAGATCTTATTGCAGTGTAAGTATAAAAAGTAAAGAACATGCTACTGTCTTATCTGATCTAAAAACGGAACAAGACTTGATGCACACTAATTCAAGTAATTACAAAAGGCAAATCACCTTTAGTTTAGATTCAAGTAAAATATCTGCCGCTGTAACTGGTCTTGTCAATGACGAGGTTTGTCAGTGAGTGGGAGAATTTGAAGGCTATCTGAGCTGACAGAGATCAGGATGTTGGAAAATAAACTGTATTTGTCACAGAAACCGTGCCAGGGTCTTAAAGCCATGACTGTTGCAAATGCAGCTCCCTGGAGAAGCGAGTTGTTTGGTGACGGCCCTTTCTCCAGTTGGGTCGCCTGTTGTACAGCGTGTGTCTGTGCTTGTTCTTTTCAGCTGTGTGCTAATGATATCCTGGATGGAGTTGAGGAGCTCATCGATGGGATTTCTCTTCTGCCAGAGCCAGAGAAGACCCTTCACCCCCAGGACTCAGAGCCCCAGCATAATCCTGGGCATGGGGATGAGGAAGGTAGGAAAGCGATGGCTCGTGGAGCTTCACCAATCCACTCTTCCAGTGTTGCGAGCAAGATGCATTTGGCAAAGAAAATACCACATTAAGCAAAACACAAATTGATTATCTTTCAGGGCTTAATGGACACTGAGTTTGGGAAGAGAGAGGAAGTCAAGGATAGGGTAGTCCTATCAAAAAGGTTGTTTTTGTTTTGTTTTGTTTTCAGCAAGGTCATAATCATCCTAACTGTAAAACAGATATTTTCCCCTGCCACTAGTAACCTCTAGTTTCACTGTCTTTGGGTCATAGTTGTTTCTTGCTGCTGAAAAAAATGTAGATAACCAGAAAATCGATTCTGCCTCTTAAGAATTCAATTTAACTGAGAGGTGAGCCCCACGTTGGAAGAGGGTGATGGGTAAGGCCTTACAGTAAGGCACCATTGTGCACAGCACTGCGTTGATAGCTCTACTGAGAACCAACCATAAGTGTTCTCGTTCCAGCTGCCTAATCGCTCTTTTTCCATGGGACAGAGTTAGCTTTGATGAAGACAGTGTTTGGGTTTTGTTCTCTCTGGTAAGGTTTCCTTTGCAACTAAAAGGAATTAAAATTATTTTTCTGTAACAGAGTAGATTTTGCTGCAGATACTGACTGCAGGATCAATGCACAAGTAAGTCTCTTGGTAGGAATTGGAGTCCTTTCTAGCTTAAAACCTGTTGTGGGCTACTGATGTGCACTGAAGCACTGCTGTTTGCTCTGGAGGTGGCTTCATTTCAGCAGCCAAGTCTCCATGTTATATTAGTAAAACACTTTGGGGGATCTCTGTAGAAAGTAGGGCTCTGCAGATAAGTCAGAAGGTTCACCAACCGTGTTTTCAGTATAAAACTCTCCCTACAGGCTGTTGTCTATAACCAGTTCTTAAAAATCTAGACAAATATCTAAGCTTTTGAGGATTAAAACTAATTGGAAGGGAATGGGGGGAGTGGGAAGAGGAAGGGAGGGCACCTTCCATAGTGACAAATTCAAGAGATGGTTATATTGTGCCTTGGGCTAGAAATAATCATTATCTTCTCTGGTAGCTACTGATATTCTTTTAATCCTTTTTCTTTCAGCTCCCTGTTGTGAAGTCTGTTTAAGCAATATAATAAAATCATAAATAGGAATGAGAGGCTAAGCATCCTACCTAGTCAAATCAGCAGCCAGCTGGGCAGCAGTAAAGCCAGATATGTTTTGCCCCGGTAGCAAAGTCAGTAACTCTCAGGTAAACTCTTGTAAAAGGACAAATGTTTGCACCACTTCTCCTCTAGAAATAGTCTGTGAAGTATCAAAGGAGAGAATGGCAGCAATCCAAGGACTATCCTTGTGTCCTCGGAGCTATCAGCAAAGGCTGCTTTGGGCCTTCTTGGGAAGAGTTACCACAGCAAAAGACCCTTCAGGACGAGATGTCCCTGCCCTGATGGGAGGGTATAGCAAAAGTCAAGGCAAATTGGGCATGAACAGGTAGAAACCAGGTCTTCTGAAACTCCCTAGGTTTGCGCTCGTAACTGTAATTCCTCGTGTCCCACAGCACTTGTCTGGCTGTTTAAACATTCCCTGGCTTTTACGGGTTCTTGTCCTCCTGAAAACCCATGATGGGAGAACTGGACAGCTAGACTCAGCATTTAGATAAGTTTTGAAAGGTTGTTCACTGAATTGCTTTACAGCTGCTGCTGCAAATTAATTAGAACCTCTCCTAGCACCAGAAATACTTCTCTCCTGAATCCTTCATTAGATTGATTTGCAAGCACTTTCTGAAAGCCAAGATCAGTGAAGTGTGAATCCCAAAGACCAGAGCTGCTCCTGGAGAGTGCTTTGGCAGCAGTTCTTTCCTGCTAGAGCAAGAGGCTGCAGTTTAGCTTTGTTTCTTCAAAGAGATATGGACTTTGAAGCCTTTTTCCGAACAGCAGCTGTGACCATCCAGTTTGCAGGTCTTTCCTGGGTAAAACTCACACCTCCGTGTGTCTGAAGAGCAGAGGAAAAACTGTTCTCTTGGCTGCCTCCTGGTGTTGCATGCTGAAGGACCATATATTATTACTGTGTTTCAGCCTGTACTCTATCTTTCCTGACAGCCTTAAAGGAAGATTTCCTGAATGATCTCCTAGTGGGAAAGAAAACAGACCAACTGGGGCTGCCTCAAACGCTGCAGCAGGAGTTTTCACTGATAAATGTGCAGATCCGAAACGTCAATGTAGAGGTAGAGAGTTTCTGTGTGCTGGCTGGGTAGGAGGAGATGTAGGTGGACTGGCTCATCAGAGATTTCTGAGGGGAACCTCTTTGCTGCAGAGTTACTTCTGGCTCTAACCAGGGTTTATTTCGGGCTATCGAGATTCTCTTGGCTAGGGTAGTAGGGAAGAGCGTAATCCCAGACACTGGGAATGAGGGAAATATTTCAGCATGGTAAATACACTTGCTCTTATCGGAAGAAGACCGGGTCATATATTCCCCTCTGCTTAGATTGCAGAATGGGAAGTGACTTGTTCCAGTACTTGCAGCTCATCTAGTTTCAACTTCTTTTGAACTCAGTCTGCTGAGCCCTCAGTTTTGGCATCTGCCTTGTGCAGAAAGCTCTTCTGTGCATGGAAGCTTTTGACTGGAGGCCCAGCATCATACTGGTGTGGGAGGCTTGAGGCAGCTACCTGTCTCCTTTTCCCTCATACCCTGTCCAGTTCCATAGCTCCTGGCATGCTGGCCTGGACTGGGTATAATCTCCAGATTGTTTGGCTGCCAGTCAGCTGCCTCATGTTCTTACTGTTGCTGTCTTCACTGCCCTTGCAAACAGCATGACTTAGTCTTCTGGGTGTGTAGAGGAACCCTCAACATGAATTTAAGGCACTTCATAAGTTTAAAGTTCCTTGGAGATCTAATTATGGAGCACTGTTTTGTGTCCCTGCAGATGGATGCGGTGAATCGTAGCTGCACGGTGTCGGTGCACTGCGGCAATCACAGAGTGCGGATGCTGGTGATGTTCCCTGTGCAGTATCCCAATAACGCTGCACCGTCCTTCCAGTTCATCAACCCGACCTCCATTACCGCTTCAATGAAGGCAAAGCTGCTGAAGGTGTGTGGGGGTATGCAGGCTGTATAAACACATGCAGTCTGAACACCTGGTATCTAGCCTTCTGACTTAGTAAAATGTTTGGCCTCCCAAACGCCCAGGTGAGCTGCTGAAGGCCTTCTGCAGAACACAACTTAGCTCTTAGAAGCTGTGGAACTGCTAGGATGAGTCTTTGACCTTGCAGCCCAGAGTTTGCCTTTCTTGGCTGATGTTTTTTGAGCACATGTTCTCCAGTGCTGCTGTCTTTCTCTCGGAGATGTGTATGGCCAGAGGATCTGTAACAGCTGCCGCCTCATGCAGACACATCCAGTCATTGTGGGTAAAATGACCAGCTAAGTACTGAACAGCAGAAAGATAGCATTTCTGAGCTTGGATGTTGATTCCTTTTCTCCCTTTTCACAGGCTGCTTTTAAATTTTGGGGTCTTTACACAGGTCCTGCTAATTCCAGGCCAGGTGTTTGATCATCTGGCATAGGAAGTCCTGTTGCTGCTGAAGTCCCCCCTGCAGAAGCAAGCGCTGTCTTCTCTTGCCACTGAGTGCTTAAGCCTGAGCTTGATCTCAGATAGATCAGTTTAGGCCTCTGCCTGGAAGAACCTGATTTTGCTGCTACAGACTGGTTTGGGACATAAGCTACAGTGAAATGGATGCCTGGATCACTGTTCTCAGTGCCCTGACTCATAATTCGGGCAGTGTTTTCTCAAAGTAGCCAACATATCTTTGCACCGCATCCTCCAGCATCTTTGACCATTCCTGGTCTCTGAAGCCTGGTGGTTTTGCATATCTGTAAACACAAAGAATGTGGGAAGAGTGGATGTAACTGTGAATTGAACTATATCTTCTATGTGTTCCAGATCCTGAAAGACACTTCTCTGCAGAAAGTGAAGCGGAACCAGAGCTGCCTGGAACCCTGTCTGCGTCAGCTGGTCTCCTGGCTGGAGTCTGTTGTGGTATGGAGAAGGGCACAGGCTTTCTGCCCTAGTTTCTTGTCTTTTCTTGCATCCTGTGCTTCTGACTCTGCAGTGCAGGTCTGGCTTGTTAGACATGTAAACAGACCCTTGTAACTAGACATCTCATTTCTCTAAGTACTTGTGGTCAGTGTTGGAGAAGACCCAGCATGCAAACGGATACGTTTGGTTTCTGAAAATCAGGCACGGAAGGCTTGCTGCTTTGGGGAGCTTGGCATACTCCCTAATACCCATGCTAGCAGGAATTCCTGAGGGTTGGAACACCCTAGCAATGTGTGATAGCTCCTCAGAGGAGGAGATCACTCAGGGCATGGCTGTCAGCTGTACAAGAAGATGGGGGAGTCTTCAGGGAGTTGGTGGTTTCATTCTTTTCTAGAAGGCACTGGCAGATGTCCCTGCCTCCCTATTTCTAGCCAAGGATCCCACTAGTTCTATTCTGGGGAGCAGGGGGTGTTTTCTTCTTTTAAACAAAGTTGTGAAAAAGCTGTTTTTGTTGAATCCTCGTGCCAAGGTTTTGCAGTGATGGCAATGTGAATAAATCAGAGTCACGCTCTGCTCTTAACTGAGAAATCTATGATACTTGCTTGGCTTCTCTGTGCCAGGTGTTGGGTCTGTGGGTGGAGTGTTAATGGGATGGGTGCTTTAGCACTCACAAAAGGCTTGGGAGTCTCCTCAATTTTCTTTTCCAAGAGGCTTTGTTTATTTGTCACAAATGAGGGCTTCTTTATGGAATGGCTGATTTTAACACTGCTTGGATTCAGCTGTACTGTTTTAAGAATGAGAACTTTCACTAATGTTATAGAAATCTGACTTGAGCAAGATGCTGCTGCCTTTAAAGTATTTCTTTAGTCCTAAGCTGCGGTGCTCCACCACATATGTGCTGACTGCTGCCAAAATTCCTCTGGACAGGCCTCAGGCCTTCTGCTATTTCACACCTGGCCCATATTGCTTGCCTGCCTCACTCCAAGATGTCCAAATTGCATTTGCCACCCCACAGTTTGTGATGTTCCTCTTTAAGGATACTCCTATCTGACTCACATGACTGGGGCCACGTTTAGCCAGTTCCCTGTTTTGTTGTTGTTGAGAGACAGCAGCAGAGTGTGGAGGTCAGATTTTCTGCATCGTCTTAGCTTGAGGCCGTTGTTCCCCCTAAACTGAGCGCCGCATTTCAGCCCAGCTGTGTGGGGAGAGCAGCTCTGCACAGGCAGAGGCCCTTTCCACAAAGTGCTTGTGCACAGAGCTGGTGTTGCTGTGTCAGCAGGAGTGTGACTTGGGGTACCTTCTCTTTCAGAACCAAGAGGACAGCACATCCAGCAATCCCTACGCTTTGTCAAACTCTGTAACACCCTCCTTACCCACCTTCGCACGGGTCTCCAATGCCTATGGATCCTACCAGGACTCTAACATCCCATTCCCACGGACCTCTGGAGCCAGGTTCTGTGGTGCAGGTTAGCCCCATCAATGACATACTTCAAAACCTACCAAGGGAATGATCCTTCTGGTTTCTCGGGGAATACTTGTCTCTGAACAAGACAAGACTTTGATCAAGAAATTAAGCAGTTGTGTTGGAGTGGTGGTACTGTGATGGCCTCTAGATAATTGCCCATATAAGTAACTGCTTGCAGTAGATGTTGCATGCAATATTTTAGCATCTCCATCTGGAAATCCAGGACTAGTTGGACAGATAGCCTTTGGCTTGTGGCATGCCAGATGTATTAACAGACCTCTCTTTTGCAGCAGTTTGAGAGTTTAGTGTTTCCCTGTGCAGTCCCCTCTTCACAGCATCCAACTGCTGGGCATACTCTGGCTCTCAGTCTTCAGAAGGCTTCTGTGGCTTAGGACTGAACTTTCCCTTTGCTAAAGCAGTATTTGTGTTATTGTCCACTCCTTTTTCATTCTGCACTTTTCCTATTATCCAAAATGACTTCTCCAGGGGGTTGTAGGGAGGTTATTCCCTCAACAGGAGCTGGGATGCAGTTGTCCAGGTTTCCAGGAGAGCACATAGTGGAAAGAGCATCCTTAAGGAAGAGGCTAAGGTCTGTGTAAGAGCAGCTGTGTTTCACTGAGCTGTTTCAGATTCAAGCATGACTCCTCTGGACTTGACCACATGTAAATTTGAGTGTGTATTGAAAGCTGTTTTATATTGCTATAGACCACACCACCTTTCCAGCAAAAGTGAAGCAGAATAGTGCATTGAATAGGCTCAGTGAAACCTGGAACTCTTATAATGCAGTGGCTGAAGATACTGGAGATGCTAGCAAGTAGAATGAAGCTTGTGAGTGTATTTTAGCTTCAAATGGCTTGGGTTATCCTTTTGAAGAGAAGAGTCTTACCAGCTGTAACAGTTTCTCTACATAGGTGTTTACTACCACGCTTCCCTCTGGAGCATCTTCTGGTGAAGAGTTAAAACACAAGAACCTGTTTTTGCTCCTTTACCTTCTTTTCTGTAACATCTGAAAACCACTTGCTTTGGTGCTTTTAAAACCATCAGCTCCAGAAAACATACCCTTTGATGTGAAGAGTTTGAAAGGAGTGTGTTTGGCTTGAGAAAATGCAGTTGTCTGCTTGTGGTTTAGAAGTGCTTAAGATGCTGGAAAAGCAGACGGGTACACGGCTCCTTGCAGCGTGGTCGTTAACGCAGGGTCCTGTCTCCGCAGGGTACCTGGTGTATTTCACAAGACCCATGACCATGCACCGGGCCGTGTCCCCCACGGAGCCCACGCCCAGGTGAGTGCTGTGTGTCGTGTTTGACATGTCCCCCTGTCACACCACAACCTGAGCACAACAGTGCGTGCAAAGGCGGAGAATGTCAATCCTCTGCTAGCACTATTGGCATTTAGAGTTTGCTGGGCCCTTACTTCACTGACTGTCAGTGGAGACCCTTATTTCTACACACAAGCATGGGTTATTTGAGCTGTTCATGCAACCTCCTCTCCTCTACAGTTTGGATGTAAGTTCCTGAGAGTCTGTGCTCTTGTTCCTAGGTCCTTGTCAGCTTTATCAGCCTACCATAGTGGCCTCATTACTCCAATGAAGATCCGTACGGAGACTCCGGGCAATCTGCGTCTGTACAGCGGCAGTCCCACACGTAGCGAGAAGGAGCAGGTCTCCATTAGCTCTTTCTACTACAAAGAGAGGGTAAGTACCTGGCCAGAAATCCATTCTTCACCCTTCAGCTTTAATGACGTGCATTCCTTTCATATGACTAAGAGCATTGCAGCTAAACAGTGTCAGCTAGTAACAGAAGCTTCATATTCTCCTCAAGAAGGAGCCCTTTTATAAGCAGCTCTAAAAACATCACATTGATTTGTCTCTTCTGGTAACTTCTTTACTAATCCTCTCTAGCATTTGACCTGCTTATTTTGATATCTGTCTAGACTGACCATCAGAGCTTCCTTCAGTGCATTATGCTGTCTCCTCTTGTGTTATACAGGGTTGAAATCTCTCCCTTAAGTTAGAGTCTCCAGGAAAACACACAGGCCTTTCTGTTTTCCTCTGCACTCCCTGATGTACATAGTTGCAAAGGTTTGGAACCTTCTACACTCTACTGGCAGCTTCTCCTGGATTACGGGGTGTATTTGGGTTCTTTCTTTTACAGGTATCTTTCAGGCAGATGTGCCCCTTTGGACTGTTGTAAACAAAAGTAGTTCCTCTGTGAATCCTGCCCCTAAAGGGTTTCCAATCCACGTACCTCTGTTTAAGGTGTAGTTCTTGTTAGCTAAGTATGAGCTAGATTTGGGGCAAGAGTAGGGTTATTTCCTTTGGGGAGATAGGGAAAAGGGAAGATAGATTACTAAATGGAGGGTGGCCGGATAGTCATGAACAGGCTGAGTGCGCCTGGAGCAGATGCTGTGGGAGTAATGGGCCGTGCAGCTCGCTCAGAAACAAACCCCTGGGCTTCAGTAGGGGGATGCAGGATGGCCTAGGAAAATTCAGGAAACTGCTTCCCCTGAGAGCCTAGGTCTTCAGGGCTTTAAAGGACCTACCCTGGGTTGACAGTCCACATCTGCTGCAGCAACCGAGTTTCATAGAATCATGGAATCGTTAAGGTTGGAAAGGACCTCTAGAGATCATCTAGTCCAACCCCCTGCACACGCAGGGTCACCTAGAGCACGTGGCACAGGATTGCGTCCAAAAGGGTTTTTGAAGATCTCCAGATAAGGAGATTCCACAACCTCTCTTGGCAACCTGTTCCAGGTACCTCAAGGAAAACCAAGTGCTGCCTGCACTTTGCTGCAACAGGGCATGGAAACCTGCTCAGGGGAGCAGAGGACGACCCCGAGCTCTCATCTCTTGGTGCTGAAGGAAGTCTTGGGTTTTTTTCTGAGGTCTTGGATATGACAACAGACCCTTCTGGGACTGTGTGTCAGTCCATCTGCCCGCTGTGGGAAGAACCTCCATTCCCATGGAAAGCTTTGCCTCCACACAGACCCCCTATGGAACTCCATCCTGTTCTTATTCCACGCGTACTTTCACAATGAGGAAAGCAAATGGCAGTGCCTGGTACAAGAATCACAGCTTGTTCTAGTCTTTGCAGGGGAATTTATTTAAAGAGCTACCTCTGTCCTCTGCAGTGTGCTTGTGTCTGACATACAGCTCTCTAAGATGACAGACAAGGCTAAAAATAATGCGTGGAAGCAGCTTGGTGCAACTTCATGTGACCTCTCTCCCCAACCCTCGCATTGATGGTGACAAGATTTTCATCAGGGCAGGGGAAATCTGCAGAACAGAGCATGTGTGTAGCAATGTCTACTAAAAGCTACAAAAAATTCCTATATTCCACTTCCCCTGCCAAGCTATCAGCACACAGGCTGTGTTAGAAGAGGAGTAAAGGCCCCAGCAGGGAGCCAGTTCAAGAAATATTAAAAAAAAAAAAAAATCTATTTCTCTTCAATAAAAGCATGGAGAAAGATTTCCTGACTCTTCAGGTGTTGATCTCTTGGCCTTTGTTAGATCAATGCTAAGTGTTTTTATGGCATTTCGTTACTGTGATTTTAAACCTTTCTTTTTTTTTTTTTAAAAAAAAAAAAAGGGAGTTGGCAGCTCTTTGCTCTGAAGCTCGGAAGATTTGATGCTTTTTTTTTTTTTTTTTTTTTTAAAGTAAAAATTGAAAATTTGTGTGGTCAATTATCCTGTTATATAACTTCAGCCCTAAAGCTGAATTTGTTGGAAACCATGTGTTTAAACCTAAATCCCCTAGCAACAACCACTGGTATTGCTACCATGAACAAATATATATATATATATATATGTTGCTAGTCAGAATATAGCTTTATGTTCCCGTAAAGGCCAGTGAGCTGCTGAAACCACCAGAGATATTTGTAGTAGTCCAGAACTAAATCTTGTGTTGATCTTTTCTGCTCAATCCACATGCGTGCGCACATCATTTCACCTGGCCACCCTCCTCCTTTCTTCCTCCTCCTTTCACTTCTCTCCCCTGCCAAAAAAAAAAAAAAAAAAAAAAAAACCACTGAAGAACAGTAGCCAGCAGAAAGGAGAGCCGGTATCTCTAAAGAACAGTAGTCAGCAGAAAGGAGAGCCGGTATCTCTACTGTGGCGATACCATCAGGTTTTGAACTTGGTTTCCTCTTAAACAAGAATCACGGTGGTACTTAGTTACTGGGATCTAGAAACTTTGGAGTCAGATGTTGGCAGTTAGCAGGATCTCCTGGTCTCTGTTTCTGCAGAGCTGCTCAGTCTGTACGTGGAGCTGGGACCCTCACACCTCCTGGCAGTGAGATGCAAGGGAAAGGAGAGGCTCAAGGTCCAGCTGAGACACGGCTGGCTCCCTGTTGTCAGCTAAATGAAAAACACAAACACATTGAGCCAAAAAACTAATAATCCTGGTCTTCCCCTTTTTGTTGTGTTGATTCTCACAGAAGTGTAACAGAAAATATTTTCTTTCAAGTAAGTGCACGATAATATACTATGAGAGATCGCATTTGTTTTTACTAGCTTTAAATATTGTGTTGAGTACTTAACTGCACACAAATTCTTAGTGAAAGCACACCTGAGAGTGATTCTGCATAGTCAACCAGTGAATTTGTTTGCTAACCCAGCTTGGATGAGTTTCTCAACCTCTCACGGCAATTTCCCCATTGCCCCTCCAACTAGCAGGGTCTCTAGACCCTTCCAAATATCCCAGCGTTTGGCTTTTATTGTTTAAAATGTCAGTAAACAATCACAGCAGGTTCTAGTGAACAAAGGACTTTAAAGGAATGTCTGAGGAAGCAGGAATATTTGCCCAGCTTGCTGCAGATTTCTGTGCCATGGCTCTGGGTAGCTACATTAAAAATTATGTGACCGGGACAAAACTTAGCTGCCTACTTCAGCAACCAGGAGAGGGGAAACTGCCTCAAGCAGGGGCTTTTGGAGCACCAAGGTGTTGTCTTCTGCTCTACCACCCATTTGCTGCAGTTAACTGCTTGTTGCAGCAATACAATTCCCCATGGAAGACGTTATTCATACTTTTGGTCACTGAACTTTCTCACGGAGCCTGGCCAGAGGTACAGACACAGCAGCCCACGCTTTGCCGGAGCTTTAGGTAATGTTGCACCCTTCAATTGTGTGTGGATGAAAAGGGGGAATATTGGTTTGCAACTGTCCGTTGTGTAACAGAACCGTTGGGAATGATGTCTTTTACTCTGCTGCTTGAGGGCACTTTTTGTTTCAGTTTACTTACCTTTGTCTTTAATTTTCTTGGTATCTTTCTTCCCTTTTCTTGGGTATAATGTTTTCACATACAGATGTCTCCTCGCTCTGCCCGGCGACGTTGGTCCATACAAGCAATTAACGACTTCCCGGTACTGTGCGCTGTGCTAATGCTGTCCTTGATATAACCCTGTCTTCTGCCCAAGGGCCCAAGAATAAAGTGCCACCTACCTGACTTTGAGTAACCTGCACAAGAGGCTGTTTCACTAGCAGAATCTGTGCCACAAGACAGACCAGGTCACCAAGGTGGGGGACTTGCCCTCCACACAGGGCTTAGGACTTCCAGACGCGGGCACACGTGTGTCCGCACAGGAGCAGATGCTAGTTTGGGGGTTACAAACCCTGAATTAGAACATGCCCATCATCCCAGGCCTTGCAGTCAGGAAAGGATGCCAAGGGGACAGTGGAAGCTAGGGTCAGCCTCTCGTGAAGCAGAGTGCGCTGCAGAGGAGTTGAATGATTATCGTGTATCATCACTGATGAGACTGGCATTGGAGTGCCTCACTTTTGGAAAAAAATGAAGCCCTGCTGGAGAAGGAGGAGGGGTTACTGGAATATAGCATTAAAAAGCAGCAAGCCACTGGCTGGCACGGCAATCCTTAAGAACTGCGGAAATAGCAAACTGAGTTGCTGACAATAATCTATCACCTCATCAAAATGAGCTGCCTCTTCCTAGTGCAGTGCACCCTAATCTCTCTCACTCCTTTTTATTTATTTATTTTAAATTTTATTTTCTGGAGCAAAATATAGAATTTCTCCTTACTTTGGGATCTTCTCCCAGCCCCTGGGATTGCACCACCGTGCGTTTTACTGGAGCAGTTGCAGTGGCAGCCGCCCTGGCAGGCACTCCCTCCTCTGGCACTTGTCCTTGCACAACTGCTTTCACAGGCATTTTCTATTACTCAGGTCAACATGTCCTCAGGTTTAAACTTCATGTGAACGTCTTGATGACACAATGTTGCTCAAGCTGTGTTGTAAATTTGGGCAGTTGTCATCTTATCAGTCATCTGCCAAGCGCAGGCAACACTAGAAATCTCAGTTTCAACTTCACCTTAAAGATGATCTCTTTAGGTCCCACGTTCTTCATGTCTATGCAAAAAAATATGTTTCTCTTAGCTGCTGGCCTTCCTGCTATCTCTTTATAAGACAGCAGGGAATAAACTAGAATCCGGTAACAGCTAATTGAACTTAGTGTAATAGGATCAAGCCTTCTTAATGACTACAGCTCTAAGACTATCCTGGTGAAAGAAACCAGAAGTAATTTACTCCATCAAAGGTTTTCCTGCAAAGAGCTAATAAGGAAATGTAAGCAGTGGAGGCAAGAAATGAAGCTCTGTCTTGAATCAGGAATTGACTCCAAGCAGGATAACCGAACAAGAAACCAGCCAGCTTTTGCTGTGGAGAATTGTGGCATGCAAGTGGCCACAATTTAATTCACTCATTCACTCCAATGTGATGCAGTTATCATTCTGTGTTAAGCGTACTTAAAAATGAGGTGCAGGCTCGTCAAAACCCAAAAGACTCTGTGGAGAGCCTTTGGAAGAGCCTAACCATGCTCTGCAATAGGGCAGTAGTGACCAGGGTGACAACAGGGATGTGCACGAAGGAGGACGTGCTTTGTTCAGGCAGGCGGAGGCGCTCCACGAGAGAGCAAGAGCTTATAAGACTAGAAGCAGAAATAATCCCTTCTTGGAAGAAAATGACTGGCGCCCAATTTGGGAGTGGCCATGCTTCAGGACATGTCACAGCTACTAATTGCTGAAAGCTCTGAGGAAGATTTCCTGCTGTGGGATGCCTGACTCAAAGCGCCTCAGATTTCTAGCCCTTTTATGGAAGTTGCCTGATACTGTGGGAGATGCTGCAAATGTTGATTATTTTTTAGAGAAACTCCATACGGTGCCACATCACCTTTGCAGGGGGTTAATCTTTAGGCACTTGTTGAGGGTACAAAAAGATAACTTTGCAGGGAAGCAGCAAATTTTATACATAGTGCTTACCACTAGAAAACTACTTCTAGAAACAGCTTCAACCTGGTTTTGAGCTCATTTAACCCTTTCATTTTGCAAGTGCCTTAATGCTGCTTAATCTCTGGCATCGAGGCTCTCCCTTTCTCTCCGCAGCCCTTCCCTTTGTCCTGCTGACACCACTTTATACCCCGAACCCGGCAGGTTTCCGTATGCCTTGGTGAAACAGGCTCTTCACGTTCCCTGGTGCTCTGCAAGCCCTGCCTGCCTCAGCAGGAGCTGCAGACACACACCCAAGTGTCGAGCATCCTTCCCAAGCAGGAGGGCAGCATTTTGGAACCAGTTCTGCTGAGCGTGCAGCGATAATGGTGGTTGCTACGAAGCAGTTGGTGGCTTATTCTTGGGCTGTCTGTTTCTATATGTAACCCATTTACTGCCATCATTATCACCTCAGATTGCAGCAAATTACAGCCTTGGGTACAGTAGTGCAGGTGCAGGCTGGCTTTTTTAGTAGTTATTCAGTGCTGTTCCCTGCTGTTTCTTCCAACCCTGTGACTGTCATAAATGCTGTGTTCTTTCTTTCTGGTGCTCTGAGGAATTGACGAGTCTTAATTTGCTCTTGCTCTAGCTGTTTCCTTTCTTTTCTTCCCCTCAAACTCTCAGGCTGGATAGGTGCAGTTCTCCCTGGCATGGATTCTAGATGGCAGAAACAGCTAGAAATGTTGGGGGCAATACACAAGGCCTCTGGGCTTCCACCTTCAGCTGTCAGTAGAGTTAGCTTGGTGCATGCATGTTGATTTCTGCTTTGGCTCCAACCCTTATGTTCCCTGCTCCCCTCCATGACCTGCACTCCAGCCCGCAGAAGAGATGTATCTTTTGTTCCATCCTGGTGCCTGTGAGCCACGCAGGTGCTTTTCAATAAAGTCATAGTGGAAAATTTACATGGAAGAAAAGATGGAACAGAAGGGGAGAGAGGAACCTTGTGGGGGATCTTGGCTGGAGAGTCTCAAACTAGAGCTCTCCTTGACTCTGTTAACCCCTGCTAAAAGTACCCAAGCCCTGGCTGCTGGAGAGGTACTCTGGTAACTCATCAGTGATTATTTGGTTCGAAAAGGATCCTCCCCTGCTGCTAAAGGTGATGAGCTTTACCTCTTCCATAATGTCCGCATGCTTCTGATTATAGTTTTCTTCCCAGCATTTTGTTGCTGTATCTAACAGAGTGAAGCATGCATTCTAAAAGAAAAAGTGAGATTTCTTTTTATCATGACTGCACATGTAGCCTTGTGATTTTCTTCTGTCACAGCTCTGTGGGCAGGAAGTGGTGGTCATGGAAGTGTAGCGTTGAGGGCATATGGCTGCTGTCTAACACCCCTGGAGCTGCACCGATAAAGAATTAGGGCAGCTCTTTCTGCCAGGAAATAGGTAGCTCTAGGAGGAAGAAATGAGGAAGGTTTAGTTGTCAGTCCAAGTTTTCAAAAGGCTCTGATACATTCAGTGTCTTCATTTGTCTGGTGACGTGCAAGCAGTGAGCGGTGGAAACCATTCATGGGATCTCTTCCCCATTCTCATCCTCATCTGTTGTCGTTCTGAAAATAACAAGTGATTGAATGACTTGTGGAAAGTGCTGTGTGTTATCTGTGTTTCTAGGCCTTTGAAATGCCTGTCAGGAGGCTGCTTCAGTCCACAGGAGCAGGGTGAATCTGTTCCTGGGAAGAGGGCACTGAGGGCCTCAGCATGTCCGGGTCTACGTGCCAGTGCAGTAGGAGAGCAAGTGGAGGCTTTTTGGGGGCAGTGTTACGGGGGCAGCCCACGAGCCCTTCCAGGACTGTGCCTGCACTCTTGCTCTGCTGGCATGATACCACGCTGCAGTTCCCAAGCTTCTTAGTTCACTTAAGTTCAGGTTTCGGCAGCATCAGCAGCTCCTCACCTCGCACAGGAGACAGCATTTGGCTGCTCTCACAGGGAATGGGGTGACGGATACCGCAGTTGTGTGGGGACCTTGTTGTAACACAGTTCCCATCCTCCAGCGTGGAAGAGTTAGCTGTTTCCAGGGATTTTCAGAGGTAGAAGTCCCTACCTGCCTAGATAAGAGTCAGAGCTGATCCAGACAGTGACCTGAGCAAGGAACTGAGGAGTTACTACCAGATCACGTTCCAGCTCGCCTTCCCCTGCTCAGGCGGAGTGATATAGGACGTAAATACTGAGAGAAAATCCTGCCTGGATTGGGTAGGACTTGAGGGGATATGGCCGAGAGTTAGGCCTCAGTCAGCCGTCTTTTCCAAACACTGAGTGCTGGTTCTTTTCCCAGCCAGCGCTGAGCACTTCTGCGTGATGGACTGTGTGTGAGCTCTGGTCCTCTCTACTCCAGGGAATGGTAGGAATTCCACCGTCAATTCCTTCAAGTCTAAAACACTTCCTTCCCTTAGTGTTAAGCCTGGGCTTAGGCTTCTGAGCCTCCATCACCTGCATCATCTGGTGCAGTGTAGGAAACCCATGTGCTTTGCAAGTGCTAGCGGGTTGGTCCATGATGGGCAGCACATTGGCCTAAGCTAATGGCAGATCTCCAGGCAGGCAGTGAAGAAGGAATTAATTTCTTAAAATTCCTATTTTTTTCTCTTTTATCTTTAAGGTAGTTTGTGATTAGCCTGCTCAGGTTCCCGCAAACTGGCAAAATCATGTGCAAAGGCAAGTGGGCAGCCAGTCGCCCTGAAGCCCAGCCTTGCACCCATGGCTCAGGCACCCTTCTTGCAGGTGTCCTCCCTCCACCCAGCCTGCTCCCCAGGCACCACTGGGTTGTGCGAACCGACATGGCCCATCTTGTGGAGCGCTCGGCGCCGATGGGACTGCCGGCTGCTTCAGATGGACAGTTCTGCTTAGCATGGGCTATAGGAAACGCCCTGTACATGCATGTAGGAGGTCCTCCATAACTGCCTGCCACGAGTGAGCTCTTCTGCCTTGCGTAGCAGCCGGTGCTTCCTTCAATAGATGTCCAATGCCTTCTGCCCGTCACGCTGCTGCATGTCCTCTCTTCCCCCTTTGTTACCATCCTAAGGCACGAGGGGCTGGAAGAGGCCAGGATGCCGGGCAAATACTCTGTTTTGTTTCATATGGCCAAGGTGGCTG
Organism: Crypturellus undulatus; assembly: GCA_013389825.1. Lineage (NCBI taxonomy): Eukaryota > Metazoa > Chordata > Aves > Tinamiformes > Tinamidae > Crypturellus > Crypturellus undulatus. The sequence goes on from VWPW01016585.1 coordinate 55,169, forward strand.
TATGCAGCTTGGCGTAAGATGACCTCTGTGTCTGTTATGGGGAGTATTTGGGATTTTGGCTTCTTGTTTTGTTCACTTGTGTTGATTCCTCTGCTGTTTTTCTTCCCCCTCTCTTTATGTCCTGAGCCAGCCGTAAAGTGCTCTGCGTGTGGTACCTGAGCATCCTTGCTGGGAAAACCTGGGCCTTGCTTTATCATCTGCTAGTTATTTGTTTGAAGCTATTGATAAAGCAGGAGAGGTGGGAGCCCTGTCCTGGTGCTAAAGAGAGGTGTATTCAGAGCTTGGAAGAAGAGACCAAAAGAGAGAATCTGGACCTGTCAGCTCATCCTGAAGCTAATGGCAAACAGAAGCTTCCTCCTACGTGTTTCTGTGCAGAGGTTTGGCTGAAGTTAGTGTTGATCTGTACACAGAGGTTCCCAGACCAGATCTCTAATGAGAATGATAATTGAACGATCCTCCTGCCAAACCTTACTGGCCTTGATTGGCGTCCTGATGCTGATTTGTTCTTGTATTGGCTTTCACAGGGGAGCTCACAAAATATTTTTTGAGTGAGTTAAACCTTGAGCTCGCTGCCTTGACCTGCTTTTCACTTCCTACAGATGGAGATGCTTGTTCTCCTGGGCATGTCATGGAGGTTTTCCAGGGTAACACAGAGCCTTCTGAAAGGCAGGTTTGGGTGCTGCTTGCATTATTCTTGACCCTAGTGCATTGTTTCCTGGCCTGCTGCCCTGCTCCCTGGTAATACACTACCATTTGTCCTGCAGAAATCAAGGAGATGGAAAAGCAAACGGGAAGGGACAGATGCCAACAACCGACCCATCAAAGCTGCTGGGAAAGTTATTATCCAGGATATTTCTTGCTTGCTGCCAGTGCACAAGTTGCTAGGAGAGCTCTACATGTGAGTACAGGCTGCCACCCTCTTCCAAGTGAAAGCAGCTGTCATTGGCATAGCCGTGCTTTGTAATCTTGACATCAGTCTGTACTGATGCTTCCTTCTCCTCCTCCTCTGCTCTTGCCTTGATTCTTTTTATAGTGTCTCTCTCTGCCTCTGAGAGGGGACTTTTTTCTTAAAAATCTGAAACATGTTATAGAGGAAATTGCTGATGGTGTATTGTATTCAGAGCCTGGGAGAGGTGCTCCAGCATAACTGCTGCAAACCTTATAGGTTCAGTTTTTCATCAGATAAAGAGAGAAATTACCAGTACAAATTTGCTTTTAAAATATCATGTTGAAGAACTCTGCAGTTAAGGGTACAGGTTTAAAATTCCCCATAGATGCATATTCTCATGCTCTACAACTGTTCGTGACTCATAAGGGTTTTTAACTTCAGAAGTTTTTAGGATGCCTCATACCCTTGTAGACTTGGTGTCTGCACTGCAGGATCTCCCACTTTAACCAAAAGGGTGAAGTTCTATTTCTAAACAAGGAAGCTCTTTTACCAAAGTGTCTAATTCAGCTACTGAAATTCAAAAGTCAAAAGCGGTTATGCAACCTCCATTCCTCAATTCTTATTTCCTTAAGTAAGAAGCTTTGGTAATACTCTCTGGTCCTTCATAAAATGTTCTCATCTTTAGGCATTCAGGAAACAAGCAGGCTTCCCTTTCTAAAGAAAAAAAAAAAAGGGACCAAAAAAAAAGAGAGAGAAAGAAAAACACTTTTCTTATGTTAATAGAAACAAAGTCTTTCAAAAAGACTTGTTGGAACTTTCTTCTCTGGATGTCTCCAGGAGGAATACTGGCCTACTTCCCAGGGAACAGCGCTCTCCTTCCAGGTCAAGCAGAGCTGGTGATCAGGCTGATGAGATCTGTGTCTTGTGACCAATGGCACCAACTTCTAGGAGCAAGAAAAATCTAGGCTTGATAATATTCTGGCACAAGTTTGATACAATATTTCCTTGGAAATAACGTATTTTACGATCAATCCCAGCTAGTTTGGAGCTGAGCTGATGCAATAAGTTGCAGCTGAATAGTGGGATTTGCCAGTCCTGGGGGCATGATCCCTCAGTTACAGGGGAAGGAGGGATAGAATCCTGATCATCTTGCAGGCTCATATTGATCAGGCACTTATGGGTTATTATGTGTTGCCACATCCCTTTCATCCTTCTCTCTTCATAGGTAACAGTCCAAAGCTGAGCTTTCTCCTTTCTTTTCAGACTGAATGTGAATAACATCCAGGAGACTTGCCAGAAGAATGCGGCCTCAGCCCTGGCAGTGGGACGGAGGGATCTCGTACAGGTAGCATGTTGAACTGAAGTTTCCAGCATGCTGGGCTAACCTCAAATGCCTTACACTGTCGCCTCGATGTCAGAGCCATTCCCAAGCCAGCCGGGTACACCAGCTATTCCTGGGAATCCCTGAAATGGCTGATAAACCAAGGCCAGGGGATCAGCTGCCAAGGAGGTGCTCTCCACTTCATTTATTCTTGGCATCAAGAGATCTTTTGCCAGGACTGCCAGTTAATTGTTTCATGCCCTTTGCCAAACTGAGTCAAACGTTTTTTTTTTTCAGGGAATTCCTGCAGGCAAAGCGAAGGCAGCTTGCTTTTGAGTCAGCGAGTGAAGTAACTGTATACAAATTGCCTAGCTTCTGTCAGCATTTTAATGGGCGCTTTTGGCTTCCTTATGTAATCGTTGCTGTCGTAATGAGCTTAGCATTCATCTGAGCTGGCAATGGGTGCTAACTGCAGCAAGCTTCTCCTCAGGAGAGCTTGGAGTCCGGACATCCAGCTGCAGAAATGGACTGGGCAATCACCTTCAGCTTGTAATGTGAGAGAAACAGCTGCTGTGGCACATTGTTTTCCAGAGGACCAATGCATCCCGGCGAGTGTTTGACAGGAGATAGGAGGGAGCTGGTGTTGCTGGAGGAGCCCAGGCGCCTCCTGAGCATTGGGTTCTCCCTAGATCTGGGCGGAGAGCAGGCATAGACTTACCTGATCCAAGCAGAAATAGGTTTAAACCGTTGTCTTACTGCAGAATGTTGACTGACTGCATGTTGGGCTCTGCTAGATCAACAAAAGCTATGTGTATTTGTGCCTTTTTTTTTTTTTTCTGTCTGTTTTGCCTTGTGTTGGGCTAAAGCTTGGGTAGTGATTTTAAGATATGTAGTTTCTTCTGTTAGCTACTTCAGGCTTTCCCTGTCCTGTAGGCAAACTTTTCCCTACAGTAGATTGAATTTAAAAAAGACATTTAGGCACGAGACCTAGTGAGGCTACTTCTGGTGTACACCATGTGTGTGTTTCCCGACTTACTCAAAATATTAAAAGATCCAGTGATTAGTCAAGGGAAAACTAATTACTGGAATAACCCCAGCAAGATTTTCTGTGATAGCTCCGTGCCTTGTTTTCCCTGCCTCACATAACTGAATCCTGTCTGACCTGTATTGCAGCTTGCCTTGTTCCTAGCCAATGTGGAGCCAACCTGGACTTACTCTTGCTCTATAACAGCACAGGAAGGGGCATCTTTACCATTTTCTGTGCTCTCTTGTACTCAAGCCTGTCCTTGTTTCAGTTTTTCTGCTTTTTCTCCACTTCAGTGAGCAGCTGGGAGATTTCTGTTCCTTGCTGTTGTTCTTCATACTTGGAGTACTTCCTTTTTCGCTACTTTTCCGTGTTATCAACTCTAATTGTCGCCTCCAATTCTTTCCAGCACCGTGCTCCTTTTCTTGTTCTTTTATCATGCCAAACCAGGAGCTTTGTTCTTCCTGGGATAGCACGTACTAATCGCTCCATCTGAATACAGCATAGCAGAAAAAGTAATTTTAGATTTAATGTGGTCACACACAATCAGTGGTGTAGAGACTGCAGAGAAGGAACTGCTTTCAGGGGAGAGGGAGATAAATCAAGAAGGAACTCGGTGTATGAAACAGTTGAACTGTTGTGGTAGAAATGGCAAACTACTCATGTCTGCACTGAGCTGCACTGGGAGAACAGAAATGTCTGGTAACACAGTGAATGAAAACATGTTTTTTAGGCAAATAAGGATTCATCAGTAAACTTTCTGTCACCAGACATCTCTGAACCCAAGAACTCTATCCAGTTTAAACCTTTCTGAGGTGTTTGAATATAAAATGCATTAATAGTCTGCTACACTAACAGTCAATTTAACCCAACCTTAAGGCAAGTGATGGAGAGCATTTCTTTCTGGTTAATATTATTGTATATGTTGATCTCCACACAGAGGCTGGAAATGCTCCCTGTTATTGAAAAGCTCCATTATTATCTACCTATCTACTGTCTACAAGTAAATTTATGTACACCGAAACTCAGGGAGACTGTCAGCTTCCTTTTCTAATTGTAGGTTTTACGGTTTTCTTTCCTGTTTGCCAGGTTTGGTCACTAGCCATGGTAGCAACTGATCTCTGTCTTGGACCGAAGTCTGACCCAGATTTGGAGATTCCATGGGCACAACATCCATTTGGACGTCAATTACTGGAATCCTTGTAGGTCTCTGAAAGCTAGGGAGGGAGTGGGGGAATGTGCTCTGAAGCAGAGCCTTCGTAATTGTGTGCATTGCAGGGCATCATTTCAGACTTGGACCCCTACACAGTTTCTATTTCTTCTCTCAAGCCTGAGATATTGTCGAGGGAAGTTGCAAGTGCAGTTTATGGCACATAGGAGGCAGCAGTTGACCTCAGCTAAGATTGAGCTTACGTGAGCATAGCTGGAACTCTGCTTTGCAGCACATCCACAGGGCCTCATTTAGAAATTAAAAGTTATGGTTTTCCACTCAGCACCTCCTAAATGAATGTTTGGGTTCAGCTGCTTAGTTCACCATCAGATCAGATTTGCTGCTGTCATATAGCACACTGAGAACTCATTCTACTCCTCCCTTCGGATGAGTGTTAGGCAGAAGTGTCCTCCTGTGAACAGTGAACCTCTTCAGGAAGTGGGTGATTAGTAACTGATATTATCTGTTGATAGATTCCGTTCAGAGGCACAGGATTTGTGTGACATGCGTTACACATTGCTTGTCATGGCTCTCTCCTGCTCTGAGGCAGAGGTGGGAGAGGAACAAGGTTCCTAGTCTCCGTAGCAATGTGATCTCAATGCAGGACCCTTGTGTGTTGAGGGTCTTCTCAAAAAGATGCTATTCCTACAAGTGAGTGGATTGGCTCCAGATTTACATCCAATTCAAATTGTTTTTATGATCCTTGTTCTTGAAGCTGCACAAACCTGAGACAATCAGGCCAACCACTACTGCAGAGAAAAAAGAGGAAATAAGAGGGGAAAAAAAAAGAGGTCATGTTAGACCATGAGTGTTACCAGAATGCAGATTTGGCCTCTCAGAACTGAGACTGAAAAGACAACCCAATTCTGCAGTGGGAATCAAAAAAATGCTTTATGCAGCAGGCTTGAAGTTAGTTGCACTGGATTCTCAATGCTTTTTCCAGTGAACACTGCTCATTCTCATACTCTCTTTTTCCTTTCCCAGGCTGGCCCATTACTCACAGCTCCATGATGTGCAGACCCTTGCTATGCTCTGCAGTGTGTTTGAAGCCCAGTCCAGGCTACAAGGATGCCCAAACTCCTACAGCCCCTTCCCTCAGCGTGCCTCCAACCTGGCCTCCCACAGCCGCTATGTATGACAGCTTTTCTTTGCTGTTTGCCTTTTAAATCTTTGAACATCTGTCACATAGATGACATGATTTCCTCTCCTCTCCAACTCAACAGCCCAGCTTTACTTCCTCTGGCTCCTGTTCCAGCATGTCAGATCCTGGACTTGGCACTGGAGGCTGGAGTATAGGTACAGAGACCGGGTAATAGATGGAGGAATCTGCCGACCTAAGACCTAGGTCTTAGATGGCTCCAGTGGTGAGGAAGGAGGGAAATTAGTACTGACGGTGATTGCAGGTGCTTTGGGCATCTGGGCGTATGGGGTACCTAATGTGATTATTTGGCCAGAAATGAGCACGGCACAAGGTCCATAGTCCCATGTTCCTGCCCCTTCTGACTTCTGTAGCGTGTTCTGTAAGACCGAGCTTTGGAGGAACTGCTAGAGACTCCCTAGACGTGTAGAGCTGGCGCTTGGAAACCAGATCAACCCAGAGCCAGGAGTTTCTACTGCTGCCTTTTCCAGGTGAAGACAAGTAAAGAGAGAGCAGTTTGTGCAACTCTGCTTCCAGCCTGACGTTAGCTAGCACTCAGGGTGATTACGTCATTGTTGCCTGGTCACATATGCTCTTTGTCTGTAGTTCTTACACAGTTTGAGGCTGTTAACTCTGTGCCACGATGCCAGAGTTTTCAACAGGTAGGATGGTGCTAGAGGGCCATTCCTTCTCCTGTTGCGCAGGGATCAAGGCGAAAAGAAAGGGAAAAAAAAAGATCCCTGTGCTTTCTCCTGTTGCTGGATTTGAAACAGCAGCAGTTGGATTGTTGGTGGCATGGTTACCTATGAGTCTAAGGACATTTTTTTCTGAGTTGTCATTGTATCAAAGACAACTTACTCTTAAGGTGGCCTGGGTCACAGAGAGCGCTAAAACTGCTTACTGATTCCTAGTGATATGCATAGCCTAGGGCAGCATCAACCTGCTAGTAGCAAATCTGCAACTTTTTAGTGTAGTATGAAAGCATCTGTGACATGAGGAAGCGTGCACAGTAGAGGGTAATGAAGCTAATGTTGACCTGTAGCAGTTAATAGCAGTCTTCTTCCTGCCCCCAGGGCAATGCCTTACTGACCAGGGCCCTTTTATATAAAAAAACAGGCTCATAACAGCATCCTTGGTGATGAAAATCCTCCCTGTGTGGGGAAGAGCTTATCCCAGGCAGGGATAAGCTTTCCAGCAAACTCCATGGAATTGCATGAATCATTTGTAGCTGAAGTGGAAGACAAAAGGATTCCTCCGTATTAGAGTGATGAACCCCATTCCCATGTTGTCACCAGGATCCCAGGAGAAGCACTGGCAAGCAGAGGTTGGCTCTTAGTTTTCTGAGATGGAATAATGTTTGTAGGAGTGCAGAAGGAGGCAGAAGGATGCCTTAGAAAAACAGAGTGTGTGTTCCTGTGTTTGAGTTTCACATCTCCTTCCCCCCACTTCTGACAAGGTTGTGCTCATGAGCGTTGTGCTTTGGGGTGTGCTCATCATCTTTTGATGCCTGCAGCAAACAAAGATACGGAGCAGGCCTCCACTCCCTGGTGCGAGTCTTCTCCAGATGACTTCCGCTACGGAAATCTGCTGTATCCTGATCATCGGGAACGCGAGAAGGATCAACATGAGAAAAACAAAAGGTAGCTGGCGTAGGGCAGCAGACCTCGGGGATATTTGGCGGGGGGATGACTGCATGCATAAGTTCAGTGGAAGTCCATAACCAGGTCCTCTCTAATGTGTGAAAATGAGTGGGAGGGAGGTAACAAGCCTACTTCAGAAATGTTTCGTTCTGTAGGGAGCAGTTTTATACTACAGATCAGTTCTGCTGGGACTGCCTGTGAGAGATCTCTAAGATGGCTGTGGTGAGACTGCCCACCGCAACCTCGTAGAGGAAAGTCTGCCCATTTGACAGACCTTGAGCATAGAAGTGGTGAAAGGCAGACCAGTCTGTGTGTCAGTAGAATTTAAACAACACACGGGAAGTAACATTTTGCTCTTCTAGTGATTGAGCTGGTTGTGCAGCCGTCTTTGGGAAGAGCATTGCAGCCGGAATCTCCGCGAATAAGTCAAGCAGATGCCAATGCAGTTTGTTTCCCCAGGCTCCTGGACCCTGCCAACACTCAGCAGTTTGATGACTTCAAGAAGTGCTATGGAGAAATCCTTTATCGCTGGGGCCTGCGGGAGAAGCGAGCTGAGGTTCTCAAGTTTGTCTCTTCTCCTCCTGATCCCCACAAAGGAATCGGTGAGTTCCTGCTTGCGCTGGCCACCCGGGCAGGGTCTGGGAGCCAACAGGCCATCGTCGTGATGAAAATTATGTATTAGTCTTCCTAGCAGCAGCTCAGCCAACAGACTATTGCTACCTTTGGCAGCTCAGAATGGAGATGAGATTTGCAGCTGTTGGATCAGGGGGTTGTAGCTGAGTTACATGTGCTATTCTAGAGATGTTCAGCTAATTATGCTGGGCAATACCTTATTCCCCCTAAACGGGAGCACAGGCATGCACTACCCTAGTCTCTAGTTCTGGTTTGAGATGTTCTTATAGTGCATGTGTAAAACTGCAATATCTCTAGCTTTGGCTGAGCTAGACAGGAAATGGTCAAATAAAATATTCTTCCAGGTTATTGTCAGCAATGCAGTTTGCTCAGAACTGCCTCTTAAGAGCAGTTGCTAAACCGTCTCCTTACAAGGCCCCTGGGAAGAGATGCACTTAGCCTGGAAAGAGAGAGGCTGGTGAAGGATGCTGGAGAAGCAGTGGTTGCTTGTTGAACTCGTGTTATATTGTCTCACCTTGTCACATGGGACTTCTTCTTGATAAAAAACGGGTGACTTCCACCATTGCCTCTGCTCTTCTGCAGCCAGTGGTCACAACACTGATAACATCCAAACTGCGTGTACTCTGCACCCTTTCTGTGGTGAGAAACCAAGTCTGTTCTTGTTCCTAGCTGCACCGCAGAGATGTGTGAGGCAGATGAGAACAGCTGGGAGCCTTCATCTCCATGGCATGTGTCTGTGTGTCCCAGGCTAGGAATCTGAGACGTGCTGCCAGCTGACAACCCATTTAGCCGTCAGGGGAATTGGTGGCCCACCCTGTGCCTCAGCACACTGTTTGCCCATGTTAATGGTGGCTGGTGATACATCTTTGCTCCTCTTTGGATATCAAAATGAGATCTGTAAAACGTACTGGCCCCCCACCTGAACCCGTCCCTGTTGGGCTGGTGATGGGACAGGTCACTCGGGCAGTGGGTTCGGGGTTTCTGTGCCTGCCCAAGGGAGACTTGAGTGGAGGGTGAGTGTCATGGTGCCCGGCTGACTCTCATGCTCTCCGTTTCCTCCCTGCTCCAGAGTTCGGGGTGTACTGCAGCCACTGCCGCAGCGAGGTGCGAGGTACCCAGTGCGCTGTCTGCAAGGGCTTCACCTTCCAGTGCGCCATCTGCCACGTGGCCGTGCGCGGCTCTTCCAACTTCTGCCTGACGTGCGGCCACGGTGGGCACACCAGCCACATGATGGAGTGGTTCCGCACGCAGGAGGTGTGCCCCACGGGCTGCGGGTGCCACTGCCTGCTCGAGAGCACCTTCTGAGCACCTTGGCACAGGCGCCCTCAGATGCATCCCCTACGGAATTCCCAAGCCATGTGGAGCCGGCTGCGCTCCGTGGTGCCTAGAGGAGATGCTGGAGGGAGCTGAAGCTGGCTTTCCTGGTGGAGCAGGGACGTTTACTCGTGCTTCCAGTATTACAACACTTCCCAGGTTGCTTCCACACTGATTTGACCAATCTGCCTGTGTCCATTGCTGGCAATGGATGCCAGACCAGAAATGTCATTCTCTCCCGGAGAAGGATCTGTGAATACTGGCCAGCCTTTTGGGGACTAGGGGCTGTTCAAAAGTTCTTTTGGAAAACACTCAACTGGCAGAGCCAAGCGTGCTTGAGCTGTATAGATGCCCCCTGACAGGGGCAGAAAGTGAGCAAAATAGAGAGCTGTATTTGCACAATTAAAGTGGAAATAATTTGCAGAAACAGTAAGCTGTAAAGGCTAATTGAAAACTCTGGAGAGCAAATAGTCTGTGGGACTTGTTCAAAGTTATTGAAGCAACAAGGTCCTTATTTTGCTGTTTACACTGTCCTGGTTATTCTGTAAAGCAGAGGAATGAAACTAGCTTTTTCAGGGTTATTGCCTAAATATGCTCCTACTTGCTGCTTGGTGTCTGCAGCGGGTGTAAAAGGCCCAATCCTGTGGCCAAAATTGCCATGATTAGTTGCTTTCTTCCAGCAGTTTTAATAGTGTCTTCAGTCTGCTGCTCTGACTGGGTGACACGATGCACCTTAGTTTGCCCGTCCCTGCCTTGCCGGTACCACATCCTGGTGACTGGGAAAGGCCTCCTGCCTCCTGCCTTGTCACACTGGCATTTCCCTGGACGATGATGCTGCCTCCTCTGGGTCTCTCGTGTTTCCTTGCCAAGAAAGCCTGAGGCAGAGGCTCCACTCCATGAAACTCCTTCTAGCTATTTTCCTTGAGTCATCCCACCCTCTTCATAGGGTGGCATTAAGGAGTAATTTGAGGTTCACCGCCTAGGCTGGGCTCGAGGCTGGGGAGGTGACAGGAGCAAGGGCAAAGGGGCTCTGCAGCAGGTCCCTGCTGTCCGCGGGGGAGTGCGCGGTGCTGGGCTGTGCGGGCCCTGTGAGGCGCTGCGGGTTGGCCCTGTCCCAAGCAGCCTCCTGGCTTTGGTTTGGGGCAGTGCCCATGGGGGCCTGGCCTGCTGCTGCTGCCACCCCTTCCCTGGGCCGGCAGTGGTGACTCCTGCTGCTGCGCAGGGCCCTGTGCTGTGCCCGGGCAGCGGGGCCCTGCTGCTGAGTTTCCAGCCACTGCACCGTGAACATCAACGTGACTTTTCTCAGCGCCGCTCCCGTACGAGCCGCTGTGGCTGTGCCGGTTCTTGCTGGCTGGGGGTCCTGGAGCCGCCCTCGCTCCCGGCGCCGCGCGGTGGCAGTAGAGCCCGCGACGCAGAGACCCACCGGGAATCCCGTGCCGCCCTGCCCCGTGTCATGGGCTGTGCTGCCGCTCCGGCCAGAGCAGGCTGTGTGGTTTGCGAGCTCTCGGCAAGGCCGGCAGCTCCCGCCGGCCTCATGCGCACCCAGGCGCGCCGGGGAGCGTCTCCCGACGGCAGGCGCTGCTGCAGCTCCTCCCACCCTTGCGGGCAGCCCGGGGGCTCGGTAGCACGCGGGGGTTGGCAGGGAAAGGAGACTCATCATTTGAGGGCTTGGGCTGGCTGCTAATGGCACATAATGCGCGTTGCTCCTCTTCATTACAGCGTGTCCCTGGTGCCGCGCACCTCTCGGGCGCAGCAAGGCGAAAGGGCCCTGTCGTGGTGCTTGTGCAACGCAGTGTGTAGGTGGGTTTCCTCCTTGGCACCGCGGACACTCCACACTCCCTGCAGCCCGAGTCATGTTTGTGTTGGGCACTATCTTGCCCAACGCAGAAGAGCCTCTTGCAAGGGAGCGGGGCTCTCTCGTCCTCACCTGCATGGAGATGGGTCAGAGCAGAAGCGGCCTCAGCTCGGCATGCTGCCCACCTTCAGCGAGTGGGGAAGGGCTGTGCCGCTCCGCACCGCTGTCTGCTCTGGGCCACAACCATTTGTCCTCCCGCTGACTCACTCTGCAGAAAATACTGCTAAAGTGCAAAAAGGTTCCCAATCTGGCGGCAATTTAAAAGCTTCTGAACGTCAGGCTTCAGAGAGCGCAGCAGCAGCAGCCAAGGGGGCAGTAAGTGCAAGTGGGAGCTCGCCCCTGCAGAGCGGGCAGCATCGTGTCCCTGCACCACATCCCGGTGCAGAGAGCACCAGCGTTGCACCGACCCGGCCCTTAGGCCACCAGAGCAGTCAAAAGAAAAGACAGTCTAAAATGCAAATACCATCATGAGGGTGTCTGCTGGGGCTGCATCCAGGCTCTCCATTCCCAAAAGCCACCTGCTGATCCCAACACCAGTCAGGGAAGACCGAAGGGCTGCAATGGTGCTTTGTCCAGAGGATGGTGCAGTAGCCCAGGCTGCTGCAGCGGAGGGGACGCAGCAGGGCAGGAATGCGGTCGGGGCATGTGGTAGGGGAGAGGGAGGCTGGTTCATAGTTTCTGCCGTCTTGGAGGATGGAGTTAAACTGCCTTAAGCTGGCCGCGAGCAAGCGCATTCCTGAGCCGAGAAATAGGACAGGCACGAAAGCACTTCCCTCGGGGCACCACGGCCGCTGTCAGTCTCGAGGACTCGGGCAGATCCATAGCGAGCAGAAGCCGTGAATGCTGCTCCAAGAGCCTTGGCCGGGGCTCCCCAAGCCAGAAGTGCGCTGGGACAAGCTCCCACGACATCCCCTGTGCACCCACGACACTGTCGGCTGTTCAGCCCTCTCTATGCAGCAGGAAGGAAGCCTGGGTGCTCCGTGCCGAAAGCTTGGCTTCTGCCTGCTCCGCTGTCCCACTGCCTGCCATGGGCCTCAGCGCAGGGAGTTCAGTGAGCTCAGCCACCCTCGGAGCCCAGGCAGCAGAACCGGGACGAGCAACTTGCCGAAGGCACCAGGGCACAACCACTGCCAGGCACCACCGCGCACGGTGGCACCCATGCCAGCAGCGCCAGGCCTGGCCCTGTCCCAGCAGCACCATCCTGCTGTCGCCCTCATCCAGCCCCTCCGGAGAGCGAGTGCCCCAGACCGTTTTGCAGTTCCTGGACTGCACTGGCACGCAGGCCCTGGACAACCCCGGGCCTTTGGTGGCTGCAGGGCGCTAATCCCCAGGCCTGGCAAGCCCCTGGAGAGCCCCAGCACAGCACGAGCCCTGGCAGGTTGTCCCGGGCCAGAGGCGAAGGGCTTCATCCCGGGCAGGAGTGACCCACCCGCAGGGCTTTGCTGGGAATGTCCGGCGCAGCACGGGCAGGAGGGCAGGGAAGAAAATACCTGGCCTTAGTGCTGCGGAGCCCACGGCACCCCGGAAGCTGCTGGGAAAGGCAGGCGCCGCAGCGGGCAGGAAGCGCTGGGGACCGACACTGCCAGCGGCGCCGGGAACACCCCAGACCTGCGGCACTGGCAGGACCGGCTCGGCTCGGGGAGGTGGCTCTCCTCCTCATTCTCATCCTCCTCATCCTCGTCCTCCTGCTCAGCCGCTCAGCCCCAGTGGAGCCGGTGCCACATGTCTGAGCCCGGTGCCGGCTGAGCAGGGATGCGTGGCTGGACATGGCAGCATGGACAGCACCCGATGTGTCTCCAGCGTCTCTCCTTGACACCCAGTGGAGACCCATTCCCAGTGCATGAGCCGCTGCTGGGAGCTTCCCTGCACCTCCAGATAGGGCTTCTCCCAATCTGTTTGTGGGGAAATAGGGCAGTTTGGGGGCTCAGCATCATGGGGCCTCTGGGCCAGGCTGCATCAGCCCTGCGGCTGCGCTGAGGGCCACCAGCTGCATTGTGGGGTGGCCACAAGGGAGCCTCTGTGTCCCTTGTGCCCAGGGTGAGCACCCGGCTCCAGACGCCTGGGCCCAGTGCCGCAGTGGCCCACGCAGGGACACCCTGGACTGGCCGGGCCGCGGCTGCGGACAAACGTGAGGGCCACGCCGTGGCGGCCGAGCGAGGATGCTGTGCGGGGCGCGGGGCGCCTGCCACGACGCCGCGGGGAGGAACCACTCGAGCCGTAATTAAAAGGTGGTTGCTCCCCTGCTCGGGGCCGCAGCCCCAGGCGGCTGTGCTCGGCGCCCGCCTGCCTCTCGCCCCTTTATTACAGGCCTCGTAGGGCGCCCGCCCGAGCGGCATTTCCTGGTGCCAGTGCAGCCCCCAGGCAGACGCGTGGGGAGCTCACGGGGCCTTGGGGCGCCCCACCGCCCGCCCCACTGCTGCGTGCCCCATATCCCCCCTTGCCCCAGCTGCCCCAGACTGCGCCCCTTGCGTCTCTCCAACACTCCCAGCCCCATTATCACCTCACGGCACCCCCTCCTCCCTGCGCCCCAGCCTGTTCCTCAGCACGGTACCCCCTGCCCCCACCCGAGCGGCTCCCAATGCCCCCCGGGCTGCCCCACAGCCCCCATCGCCGCCCTGGGTCCCCCGGGCTACCTCACTGCCCCATTGCTGCCCCCGCCCCCCGGGCTGCCCCACAGCTCCCATCGCTGCCCTGGATCCCCCCGGTCTGCCCCACAGCCCCCATCGCCGCCCCGGACCCCCTCGCACCTCCCGCGCGGGGCGTGGCCAGTGGCGGTGGGGGCGTGTTGGGGGTGTGGCCCCGGGCAGGATATTCATGTATGCAGATGAGCAGGTGGCGGCAGTGTCGGCGCTCCGCGACGGGACGGGACGGGACGGGACGGGAGCGGCGGGAGCGGCTCGGGCAGCGGCTGCGGCCATGGCGGCGCCGCGCACGTTCAGCGGCGCCGAGGTGCGGGC